>CANXYC012326861.1:0-95347 GCA_948193065.1 Aleurites moluccanus
CTTTCTCATCAATTTTTGTTATTTCTCTCTCTATATTTTTTGTTATATCTCTCTCTCTATAAAAATATATATATATATATATTTATATATATATATATATATATATATATATATATATATATATATATATATATATATATACTGGCAAGACATTGTCAAGAGTAAGGATCAAATGGTTTCAATATGTGAAATCACATATTTCCCTTTGTTCATTTTGTTAAATCTGGGGATTCATCATTGAACCGTGCATCCCATCACCTTTTTGTAGCATGGTTTTCTTGTTCCAGTTCCTCTAAATGTTAATTAGCTTCACTGGTAAAGGGCCTTTGACAACTTGAAAACACTGTTCTGCTACCCCAATTTGACAGGATCAAATTTCCAGATTGAACCAAGAAAATGGCTCATTGAAGCAGAATTTGGATTCGACAAAAGAGGCTCTGAATGTTCTCAGAAGTGAGAATTCGAGAGCATCAGCAAATAGCATTCATGTGCTCAAGGTATTTCTTTAAGTATTAAAATCGGTCATTCACAAGTTTAATATATTTGTTTCATATTATGCATGTGTTTTATAAGTTCCACATTACTTCTTGTCTCCTCAGCTTAAACATTATAATTTTGTTCAGTTTGAAATCCTAAGTAAGATTGTCCGCAAGTGGATGTACATGCTGTTTCTGATGTTTTGCTTGGTGCGGTTGTACTGTATAATCACCTGGAAACAAAAAACTACTGCATATGGTGCATCTTGGTACATGGTTATCCATAAATTTGTTTAATTTTGCTTTCATCATCCAGCTCTGTATATTGCATGCATTTAGTATTTAAAATGGAAATCAACAGAGTGCTTTGGTTCAGCTTGTTATCTTTTCACCACTCTAGGTTTTTGTATGAGTTAGAGCAGGATCTTAAGATGATATGAACAATCATGCCAGCTACGACAGAACATATAATCACAACAAACCAACAATGTATAAAGCTTGCTTGTTTTTCTATTTTGACATTAAATCACTTGGTTTGGAGGTCATTGACATGTTTTTCTTTACTTATGATGCTATCTAAATTTGGATGGATATGGAGAAATAAAAGATCGGATATATCACTTAAGGCTATGGTGGGTTGTCTATAGTATTACCTATTGACTTTGGAACTATGCAAAGTAGCATCCATCATTGTCTCCTGGAAGTTAGTTGTCTTGTATGTAAGAATAGTCCATTGATTATGTTGTCTTGGATGTAAGGGTAGTTCATTGATTATGTTAAGTGTGCATGGAAGATAGTCCTTTCAACCTGGATTATATGTTTTCTCTCTCTCTCTCTCTCTCCATGATTTGGCTTAATTGTTGAGTTATCCATGTATTTTATAATCATGCTAGGTTTGATTCCTGGTCTGTTATTAAATGGTTATATATAATGATAGCCTAGTAGATTATGTAATTGTACATATAGAAGATGCTATTTTCAATCCTGAACTAGATTTTGTGCCCTCTCTCCTTTTAGTTTTGTTGGTGTGTGTGCAGTGTTTGTTTTCAATATGATTTTGCTGCATTTGAGCTGAATTTTTCATGCTATTTCTTTTTCTCCTCAAACAAGAGGAAAGAATTTATGAAAGCTAATTTTGTGGATCATGTAATTTGGACAGAGAATAAATGTATGCATATATGTTGTTTCTAAATCATTATGGATATTCTCACTGATTTAAAGTGTCAATATATCATACCCGTGTTTGAATATTGTGATTTGACACAAGTATTTAGGGTAAATATAGATTAGTTGAAGTAACTGTGATTCTGGATTTTGTGCAGGGAAGTGGCGATCAATCACTCACCCGGCATCATAAATCTATGATGGAAGTAAAAACCTGCTATGCTGGAAATCAAACACAGAATGGAGTAGGCAATGGAACCATACATGCTAATCAAATTGATGCTGGTCATAGTAAGATGGAACTTAACAATTCAAATTCTCAGGGGAAGTATAAGGTAATGGCATGTTGTGTCCTGTATTTTTTATGCTGACACGAAAAATGATGTTAATTTGCAAGATGTAACTTTTTTAGTACAGCATGTTCTCAGAGAAAAAAATTGGTAGAGACTTTTTTTTTCTCGTGTCTTATGTCTTGGTGCATTTTACATAATGAATGAACTTGACAACAAATATATGAATGCCTTCTAGGAGCTTGCAGATTTGCTAGAGGAGAAAAATAGGTCCCTGGCAGCACTGCAAGCTACTCATGAGTTACAAATCAAACAGCTTAGAATGGAACTTGAAAAGGAACGTGATCAGTTAGCAAATGTACAGATAAAATTACAAGGTAAACTCCTCTACTTTGAAATATAATTGTGATTATTTACAGTTTTTCAACTTTCATTCTTGTTTGGTTTCTGATGATTTGCTTGCCAATCTTTTCCACCTTTTTTTTGGAATGGTGGAATTTTACTATTTTAGAGGAGCACAAGTTGAAGGAATCTTTTAAGGAGGAACTCAGGTTGCTAAAAATGGATGAATCCAAAGTGAGTGGGATTGGACTTGAACAGTATTAACTCTAATGTATTTGTATTCGAGTACTTTGCACCAATAATTTTTTTCCCAACTTTTGTGAATTGATCATGTTTCAAAGCATGCACTTGCTATGTAGATAACACTTTGTTAGCCACTGTTTGTAAATAATCCTTCTACACAGTTAGTGAACTAGTAAATAGAATTGATGCTGTTACCTTAATGGGTGATACATTATCATGTTTTCTAGCTTTGGAAATGCCCTAATTATTGTCAGTGGTCCTTGACAAGGGTTACCATTGGTTTACTGGAACTCCTAAGTTCTTTAGCCTGTTGAGTGCTCCGCTATTTTGTTTTTTAAATATTGTAGCAAAAAGATCTGGTTAATAATATGTATATACCTTCAATTTAATATCTATTTATATCTTTCTTTCCCCTTTATCTTGGGTTTCCATTATTGGGTACTTCTTGAAATTTAGGGAGTTTGTGGAATTTTTATGTTTCAGTATGTATATATATGTGATCTTTGTATTTTTCTCAAATTTCATGTTTATGAATTACCCTCTTTGGTGGTTGTGAGCTTGGAACTTCATTTTGTGATTGTGAGTTTAGAACTTTATTTGCTTTATTTTACTTTATGCTTTTGCCATGATGCTGCTGTTGGAGCATTTTTCTATATATATTTTCTCTCTTATTTTGAGGCTCTGACCTATTTGTTTCTGCATCTCTATTGTCAGACCTCTTTGGAGATGAGTAAAATACATAGTGAATTGAATGAGAAAATATCAGAGATAAGAAGACTGCAAATGGAGTTGAGTAGAAGGGAAGATGAAGATGCCAATGACACTTCAAAGGGTTTGAAACAAATGATTGCAACACTAGAGAAGGAGAACACTAACCTCAAGGTTAATACTCTTGTATATTTAAAAAATATCTTTCAAGCAAGATGTGTCCTTATAATGTTAGTAAAATTCTGTATATTTAAAAAATATCATTCAAGCAAGATGTGTCCTTATAATGTTAGTAAAATTCATGTTGATTTTGTTTGGGCTCTTTAAATGCTGTCATTGTGTAGATAGCAAAGAATGAACTTGAGGCTGCCTTGGAAATGAGCAGAAATGCTTTACCTGATAAAATCTTGCCGGATAGGGTAATCTCTCTCTATCTCTCTATCTGCATGCATGCGTGGGTAAAATATTGAGAATCGCCCTTTCTTACTGACAATGAATATACACTTCCATTGTTTCTTCATTCATGTGAATAAGTAATTGTAATTTTTTGCCCTCAGGGGGTAGGTTCATCTGGAAGTTTTCATGGCAAGGAAGAAATGGAATTATCGTTGAGAAAATTGGAGAATGATTTAAAGGAAACATGCCGTGAAAGGGATAAAGCATTGCAAGAATTGACTCGTCTTAAGCAGCATTTATTAGAAAAGGTTGCTATCTGTACAATTCCAATTTCCCCTTGTAGTCTCTTCTGGCCTGTTTTCTTCACTCTGGGCGATTCTGTAGTTTTAATTATTTACTGAAATTCACCTGCAATGCTACTTTTAGATGTGCTGCTCGATTGATCTTAGGAGCACATACGTTCTCTCTCAACCATAAAAGTAGCACCTCCTTAATGACATGAATGATTAAAGGCATTTGTAAAGACCAACTATACTGATTGACAATCACTTTAAAAAATGAGAGAAAGAGACTAATAGATACAATTGTAGTTGTAGTTTTAATATTTTGCTTATGTGCTTTATACTGATCTAAACAAGGAATGAAGTCATTGTAATTTAGCTGGTCTTATCACTTTACATTTACTTTAAAGACACAAGGATCTGGTTGTTTCCTAAATTCATTTCTTTAATAACTTTGACATTTGGCATTTCCATGCTGAACTTCCTGTGTCTACTTGTGCTTTTGCTATATGTATACTATTTTCTGCCATAGACACGTTTATATGCAATGAATATGCATTCTATACTAGTATAAATAATCATAAAGGTAATAACAATTAAAATAAATGTAATGTGGCAGAATTTCCTCAATACTAACAATTGTTTTCAATATTGCATAGGAGTCTGAAGAATCAGAGAAAATGGATGAGGATAGTAAAATAATTGAAGAACTTCGTGAAAATAATGAGTATCAAAAGGCTCAAATATTACATTTGGAGAAAGCTCTGAAGCAGGCAATTGCCAAGCAGGAGGAAGTCAGGACGATTAATAGCATTGAAATCCAGAAGTCCAAGGAAATTATTGGAGATTTGAATAAGAAACTCGCAAATTGTATGAGCATAATTGATTCAAAAGATGTCGAGCTTCGAAATCTTCAAACTGCTCTTGGTCAGTACTTTGCTGAAATTGAAGCTAAGGTAAAGCTTTTTATTTGTCTTAGGGCTTCTCTTGGGTTGTCTTACAATCTTCAGTTGTATTTTCCCCCCTAATTTTAGTTACATTATTGCATGCACAGGAACATTTGGAGCAAAATTTGGCTTTGGCAAGAGAAGAAACAACTAAGCTTTCTGAGCTTTTGAAAGTATGGTCTTCTCTCCTCTCTGTTGTTAATTATGATCTGGTTGTCCAGACTAAAATTTTATTCTTTTACAAATTTGAAATGTGTTTCTTGTTTGCACAAGACTTGTTAGTATGCATTTTTGAATTATCATCATCTTAAGCTCGAAATGGACTGCAGACAAATTTGGTCTGCCAGAGGCAAGTGCAGACAAATGATGAACTGATATCTTCTTGATAATATGGAACTATTTGGGGCTTCCTTTCTTCTTCATCTTCCTTTGCTAATATATTTTATCAGATTTTGTTGCTATTGGATATTGGCCTGTAGCAGTTAATGTTAATTGTTATTGAGTGGACACCTAGGGTTTTTTTAAGTTGCAACTAACAAAAAGCTGGCAGGTTCATATTGTTAGTAACCTTATCATGTTATATGAATAAGAATTTAAACTGTCCTTAAGGTTTTATGGTGGGTTCAATAATTAGAATTTGATGTATAACTTGCTGATTCCATAGATACTTACGGCCCACCACTTAGGAGATAAACTCAAAAGTCATGCTACTCATGTGCATGATCTCATCTATAATTGTGCATTTAAAATGTGTCATTGACTTAGTGTCAGATATCATCATCCTGAGTATTGCTCTGTAAGACTGATTGATTTGAGAATAAAATATTCACATTCTGTTAATAGGTCAAAGTATTTTACTTCATCATCACGAACTCTTTAATCCTTTTTGTTTTGTTTTATGCGTTTTATATTCAGTATCAAGTCCTCTGGTAAGATATTTTTAAACTAAAGATAGTTTCCATAGGTGTGAAGCAGGACATATCATACCTCATGTGTAACCAGTGTCAGGTAGAAAAAGCCTCCTAGTTCTTGTTTGAAGGTTGGAACATTATGGGTTCCCAATGCTTGTTTTACTTGTCTATGAGGTTTGCTTCCTGATAACTCAACATAATTTGCTTTGTTCAGGATGCAGAACAGGGAACAGAAGCATTAAAGAGAGAGAGAGAGGAAATTTTAGCCAAGCTTTCACTTACAGAAAGGATTCTAGCAGAAGGGAAAAACAGAGTAAACAAGCTTGAGGAAGACAATGGAAAATTACGTCGTGTTCTTGAACAGAGCATGACCCGGCTTAATAGAATGTCAATTGATTCTGATTTTCTAGTTGACAGGTTAGCTTGTTTAATTCATTGAAGTAATTATTTGTATTATCGGTCCAATATTGCATTTTAAGTCCAATAATGCATTTTTTAAGTATTTAAACATGGTGTTATCTTGTTGCTAGTAAATTATATTGTTGGAATTAGAAGTTATTTTATTTGTTACATATGACTGGCTTTTGTTGACAGGCGCATTGTGATCAAATTACTAGTGACCTACTTCCAAAGGAACCACAGCAAAGAGGTTTGCATATCTCCTGATACAATTGGTTGGGATGCATAATTATGCTGTATAGAGAATTCTCTTGTCAGTTCTTATTTGTTAATAAGGTATTTCTGGTAAAAAAGCTAGGCCCTAGAACTGGATGATTCATTTTAATTAGAATGATATACAGAACTGGATGAATCTAGATACCAGAGGGGCTATTGTTGTCCTCCAATTAATTTTAATTATGTCATTTATTTAGGATATCTAGGCAGGCTTGTTAAATTACCTCAGAGAACAAATATTTACCAATGCAGTGTTTTATGTGTTGGGAACCATTTTCACTAGAAGTTCCTAATATAGATTCGTTGAAGGGAACTAGTATATTTTTGTTACTCCCACAATCCCATTTTAAATTTTAGAATGATGATTATTGCTTCTGGCAGGTTCTTGATCTCATGGTTCGGATGCTGGGATTCTCTGAAGAAGACAAGCAGAGGATAGGTGTTGCTCAACAAGGTGGCAGAGGTGTTGTCCGGGGAGTTTTGGGACTACCTGGACGCCTGGTTGGTGGAATCTTGGGAGGAAGTTCAGCAGATGCACATGCAAATACAGCATCTGAAAACCAGGTTTCATTGTTTATCCTCATTGCTAATGAATAATATCTGACCCGCAAAGAATGAATTCATTAGGTTATGGGCATTTTATCTGTTCTTTGTATTGATTTTTTTTCAGTTTTGTTTCTGGTACCTTAATGCACACTTTGGACTGTCAATCTAGGGTGGCAATGTGCCCAGCAGTGACTTACTCAAAGCTTAGCTCACTTATCGAGCTTAAGTATGACACGGTTGTGCATGAGTCCTTGATCTTCTCTTATCTATCATAAATTTAACCTTGTAAATTGGATTTTTTCCTCTGTCGGCTTTAATACAATGCTCTAGTCCAAATTTGAAATACAAGCTGAACAAATTGTTGTATAATTGTTTTTTTCAACTCCATTTTGTTAAAAATAACAGTTCATCAAATTCAAAATGCATGGGCTAGTTGTTTAATAATAATTGTCTGAGTTGTTCACAACCCAAGGTGAACATTCACCCAAGACTACCAGCTCATCTTACATTTCTTTAACGATTTCCTTTCTGGATCAATACCATTAATATCTTATTTGGCCATTATGACATGTTACATTTTAAAGCCTATAGTGAGATATCAACATTGTATACGTGAATGTTGCAATTAGGAAATGATGTGCAAGTCCATTCTTTGTCAAAAATGAATAATTCATTCCCTTCAGCTATATGCATATTTGTGTGTGTACATATCTCAGTTCTCTCAACTGTAGATGGGAAATGTCATGGTTTTGTATTTTTATCTGCTTTTCTCTCTTATCAGTTAAATGTCATTTCTGGTCCAGATTCTTATTGTCTATAGATTCCATGGCAGTAGATGACTGCAATTTTAATCTCAAGTTTGTTTGTCTACAGTCCTTTGCAGATCTGTGGGTTGATTTTCTTCTCAAGGAAACTGAAGAAAGGGAAAAGAGGGAATCTGCAGAAGATACAGGTAAACCCAAGGAAGATTCACAAGGAAGAAGTCCTATGTCAGTGGCTGGTTCACCACTGCCATTGCCCTATGCAGCAGGTACTATATCTGCCATCTCGATACCAAATTTTCCTCCAACCCATAGCTATAATTCTCACTCTGTTCAAGGAAATTTACGGTCATATGAACATTCTGATTCTGAGTTCTCAACAGTTCCTTTAACATCCTCAGATAGCACTTCACGGATTTCAAGATTAATGAACCATTGAAATTTATTACGAATCATGTAATTAGTCAAAGTAACAGATTTGTTCATTGATATTGTAGTTTGCAATCTTGTTCAATCAATTCTTTTATACTGAAACGAGGATAGGTTTTGCCCCTTAGTTGCGATAGCGTATATTGTATGTTCATGGCCCAATTCAGCTACTGAAGAGGCCTAACAATCCTACCGTTTTCCTAGTTTTATTGTAAAACTTATGTTCAATCAGTACTTCCATTTTTTAAATGGGAATAGATTTTCCCTTAATTTGTTTCCGTTATCTGCTATTGTGTGGTTAAACATGTTCGTGTGCAAGGATTGGAGGGAAAAACTCGAACAAAAGCCTGCAAAGTATATTAATGGGCGTGAATTGTACTTGCAGTTGCGCTATCATGGCTCAGAAAACTTCTAACAGGCCTGGATTGGATATTGAGGCCCAAAAGTATTTTAGTGGCCCGAAAATAAAACCTTAACGGGCCTGGACATATATTGGGCCCAGTATATTAATGGGCTCGAATTGGGCGTAACAGTGTCACAGTGGGCCCAAAACAGTACCTCTACAGGCCTTGATTCGTTATTGGGCCTCAGCATGGATTGGGCCTAAAACAGAATATTAATGGGCCTGACTGAGCCGAAATAATTCATTTAGGCCTGCATTGGGTCCAAAATAATTCATTAATAGGCCTGAATGAGCCCAAAAAATTACCTTAACGGACCTAATTGGACTAGACTTGTACTAGACTTTTAACGGGCTTGCACTAGACTTGTAAAGTTGTAATTGCACATTGAGGCACATAAACGGCCCTAGATTGGACTTTTAATTGCACCTTCCAGGCCCAAAAATAAAACATCCACTAGCAACACAGCCACTTGATGGAGATTCTTAAACATTTTGACGTTTTGTAAACCTAAACACTGCTTCATTTAATTTTTGATATATTTTTATAAATAATTATTTACTAAATAATAATGTGTTTAAAATTACAAGATTACTAATTTGAACTCAAAAATCAAGATAAGGCATAACTAGAGAGCTGATTAGAGGATCAATCCCAGACATCCCCTTAATCGAAATTCCAACGTATCAAAATAAATTTATTTTCACTTTTAAAAAATTTCTGATGCTCAATTCATCTTATATTGATGAAGACAGGATACCGAGCCGCTTAACGCTCCAAAATATGTCATAAGCAATATACAAGGAACTACATGCAATATATAACCAGTGCCAAAAATAACCCACTGTAAAGGTGCTACCACTTGCAGACAGATTATAAAGCTTTCAAAATAAACCTACAACTTGAAAGTAACCCCATAAACAAAGTCATTAAAACTGCAATCCCAAACAATTGGAACAGTCGATGAGGTGAAAAGGGAGGAGCTCTAGCAAATTATGAAGAGCAATCACTACAAACCAATGATTACCAACAGTGCGCACCAAACAGAACCACCAGCCTCTCTAAACCCTCTTGGCTTTCAATGCACCCACTGGGATCTTACTCAAAACCTTAACATCAAATACGGCATATTGCTTTTTTATCTCAATTGTTGCCTTCTCTGCAAACGAGTCAACTTTGTCCTCGTATTTCTCATATAGAACTGGTACGGTATGCAGTAAAACGAAGGCTGTTTTAAGAAAAAAGATTATAAAAATGTCATGAACGGTGTCTAAAATGACGGATTAATAAAATGTACAAAACCAGTTGCAATGGTCATACATATATAAAACAAGGTCAAGAAATTGCACCAGCTCCCCACAATTGACACAATCCACAAGAAAGCTATAACCTGAAATGAAACAAAAAAAAAAGCAAAAAAAATAATTTTGAGAATTGGATTAAAATATATAAGTTATCTTCTAATTGAATACTTATATAAAGTCAGGGATACGAGAAGAGTGCACTGCATCAAAATAACCAACATGACACTTGTTGCTTAACAATGCATAACTTGGCTGCGATAAGTTTCAATCATTTCTACCAAATCTGTCAACTTATAATAGAATAGGAACTTTTCTTGGAAAAAATATTATATATAAATTTATAACTTATATTCTTGAACTCCAATGAAGCCTCAAGGAAATAACTGAATGGATAATGAACATACAATGAGAAATTTCTTCAAATCTTTTCCAGTTACAATATCACGTAAGACTGCAAAACCTCGGTTGATTTCGATTGTCAATGCAGAAGCAACCTGCAGGAATGGTTCTTCAGGAAGATGTACAAGCGGGATACGAGGTGGAGTCCTATAAAACAGCACAAAATAGGCAAGTATAAATACAAATGAAACATGGTCAACAGTGGTTAATACCTTAGATAAAACCGATAAAAGAAGCAGAGATTACTTATTGATAAATGTGTGAGCGTTGGACCACAGAAACAATACTGCAAGGGAGAGGATAAAAATATGGCACGCTAGAGTAAGGAGGTGGTATTCAATCAACTCAAAAAGGACCCAAATTGCAGTAACAACTCCAAGCACACTAGCTGAGATCTTCTTGTTTTTCCACAACAACACATCAGCAGCTGCAAAAAATTGTCATGAAAATGAAACAACGGAGAGAACATATAAGTGTCCATCACAACACAACACTGAAATGATAATCAGTGAGGTTTCAATGAAACAACTATAAGAATACTTATTCAAAGAATTATTATATCAAGAAGGATGAAACCTATTGAAAAATCAATTTTGTTTTACAAATTGCCTAGCAAATTAAGCTTTCTGGTTAATTGCTTAATAAAAATAAAGTATTCAGTCTAATTGCGTGAAACTAGTAAATAATACTTATGCTGGTCAGTTTAAATTATAAATTCAGTACTTTATATATACATCAAAAATCACAAAACTTAACAAATATATGAATCAGTTTTTGCATTTCCCAGACATAAAACCCAATCCCTAATTGAAGATTTAATTATAATATGTCAGAATAAATTATTTTCAAACCATCGGCATATAAACAAGCATTCAAATACAAGAAACTAGAGAGAGTAAAAGCTAGACATTAATTAAACAAAATATGTTCAGAAAAAATAAATAAATTAAGATTAGTCCGTACGTTTTCCTCCACCAAGAACGTGGTGAACGGGTCTCTCCCTTCCAAACAAACGGAAAATCTTTGCCTTCACCGGCGATGGGGAAGATGGTTTCTTCTCGGAATCCGAATCTGAATCAGAAGACGACGATGAATCGTGAGCGTGAATCTTCTCACTTATCTTCTCCATCACCGATTCAATCGGATTTTCAGAGTGCTCCGCCATGATCCGCCAAATCCCTAATTTCGCCGGTGTCCGTGCAAAAATATCAAGTGAGAAGTGAGTGACTGAAAATGTAGGTAGTGACTGAAAATATAGGTTAAGAGTGGTGTCAGCTATATAAATCGTAGATCGGTGATCCGAGCCTGAGGTTCGTAGTTCAAACCTGGTGGTTCGAAGGAAATTTGAAATCAAAAAGTTGACGCCGTTATATTTGATAAGATCGAGGAGAGACGGCGTTTACTGAGATTCTGGCTGAGCCTATGGTGCTTTTTTAGTACAGGAAACGTGGAGACAACTCAGGACGGTGGATTTTGATGTCCTGAAAGGCACCGACTTGGTAAAGTAAATTGAAGACACGTGTTCGCAACAAGCGGTTGGATGGACGGAATGGACGGCTATTACTTTTTGATGCCCTGATGGACTAAAAAATCAGAGTGGGCTCCACGTTGGCCTAACGGGTAGAAAATATAAATTATTAGTTCATTTTATATAAATTAGTATTTTATAACTATTAAAAAGGCCCAATATAGAAATTTTCTCATTTGATATATATATAGAGAGAGAGAGAGAGAGAGGGAGAGAGAGAGAGACAGAGTGTGCAGGTGTTACTATTGTTGATACTATTAATTGAATATAAAAATTAAGATAACATTTAATTTTGATGTTGGCAATATATAATAGGTGTAAGTTTATTATTAATAATTATTAATTGGTAATTGAAAATTAATTATTATAAATATTAGATAAAATTATTATTAATTATTATTTATTGTTATGTTTAATTATTATTTAAAATAAATATTTATATTTATTTTTTTATTTAAATATTATTTTAAAATAATAATTTAGTGTTTTTATTTAAATAAATATAAATTTTAAAAAAATTTAAATTGATATTTTTATGAATAATAATTATTTAATTACTTAACTAATAATTATAATTGATCAAATAAATTTGATATAACTGTTAAAAATAAAAAATTAATAGTTGTATCAAAATTTTTTATTAAATATCCACTAATACAAAAATGTGAAAAATTGACTTGATCGAGTTTAATTATATAAAAAGCACCATAAATTATTTTTATTAATCAACTTGGTTCACAAATCAATATAAAATATCAATTTCTTAAAAGAAAATCTAAAATATCAAATGTCTAAAATGTAAAAATAATATTAATGAATTTTTAATTAAAATGTTAGAATCATCTATTAAATTATAACATTATAAACTCAAAAGTTAAATTAAAATGAAAGAGTGAATATTGATTACTAAGTCAATTTGCTTATAAAATAAAAAAAAGGGGAAAAAAAGCTATAAATAATTGTTTATAGGAAAACGAAGTAAAATATACAATTGGGCCTAATTTTCGTGTCCGTATCAATAGAGAAGGAGAAGGAGAAGGGGGCTTATGTACAATACAAAAGCATAGAGGTAAAGACGTACAACCAATTTCCGTGGGCCTAATAATTTAAAGAATTTAAAAATTTATGTTATTTTTTAATTTCACATAAAATTTTAAGTTTCATCAATTTTATTCAAATTTTTAAAATTAATTTTAATTATAATTAACTCTCAAAATTAAAAAATTTTAATGGCTTAAAAAATTTAAAATTTTATGTTATTTTTTAATTTTATTTAAAATTTAAAAATTTATTAATTTCTATTAACAATTTTAATTTAGTACATGTTCAACTTAATTTATAATTTTTAATATTGAAAATAATATAATAAACTTAATATAACGTCTAACTTTCAAATCAAATTCAATTTTATATGATATATGAAAAATTAACTTTTATTTTTATATGAAATCTGAGTTAAATTATTTTAAAATTCATTAAAATTAAAGAGAGTTTTAAATAATTTTATTTAAGTCAAATTTAAATTTTAAATTCATCACTTTTGATTATTAAAAAAAATATAATGTAGTCAAAATATATATTTTTTTTTAAATTAAGAATAACGTAGCGTTTTCAATGAAATAAATAAAATATTATTTAAAATTAAAAATAATATAATAAATTATCAATAAATAATTTTTTTAATAATCGTATAAATCATATATAATAAAATAATTTAATATATATACAGATAAATTTTTTTTAGTAAGTAAAATAGTAAATTGATTTGTTATAAACTTTAATATATAGCTGATTTGTATAAATATTTAAATAAAAATAATAATTTATATAATTGAATATAACTAATCTACCATATTTTTTAAAAAATATATATAATTTTTTCTATTTATAAAACTGTAAATTAAGTTGAACTTGTAATATAATTAAATTCTTGATAAAAATTAAAAATAAAATAAAATTTTGAATAAATTGAAAAATGGCATAAAATTTTGAATTTTTTTAATTTTCAGAATTGATTATAATTATAAATAATTTTAAAAATTATAATAAAATTTAAAATTATGAATAAAATTAAAATACGATGCAAAATTTTGAATTTTTTAATCATTAAGACATTTCTATGCCAAAACAAGTTATATGAACTAGTTAAGAAGTTTCCATTCTTGGCCGCAAGAAAGGACATTGCCATTGGCATTTTTTTTTTTTTTTTTTAAGAATAATGTATAATTTTGATTCTAATTTTATCTCTCATATTTAATTTTAAGAGCACATTAATTTTTAATATTTTTTGAGATATAATTTTAACTTTAATATTATTAAATTTTACAGTTCTGACCTTTCTCTCTGTTGATTTCAGTGTTGATAAATTATAATTTAATTCTTAAAATTTTATTTATTTATAAAAAAGTATTTTTAAATTAAATGTATAAAAAATAAAATAAATTAATAACTAAATAAAAATTAATTATTTTATTTAATTATAATTAAAATAACTATTATTTTTAATTTAAAATTACTTTTTATTAAATTAAAATAATTAATTTTTATTTAACTATTTACTTTTCTAAAATTAAAATAAATAAAATTAGTATTTTATAATTATTTAATTTATTTTCTTATTTTATAAAATTTGAAAATTATTTTTATATATTTAATAAAAAAATATTTTTTATTTCATTAAAATTAAAATAATAAAAAATAAATTATCTTTCTCTTATTTATGTATATGATGTATTTTTAATTATTTTATCAAAATTTAATAAAAAATAAATAAAATGATCAAATTTATTAATAGAATCAAAGTATAAAAATTAATTGCATTTTTTTTTAAATATTATTATTTATAAAATATCGTTAACTTTATATATATATATATATATATATATATATTCTTGTTTTTCATCTAATAATTAAAATTAAAATATTTAAAAATATATGTGAATAATTTTATGTATATAATTTTATTTATCTATGTTTTTATATATTTTAATTTAAAATTAATATAAATTACTTTTTATTTAATTAAATAATTAATTTTTAAAAGTAATTTATTTTCTTATTTTTTATATATCTAATTAAATAAAATTATTTTTTGCATATTTAACAAAATAAAATAATTTTATTTCAATATACAAAAAAATATATTTTTTAATCAAATATACAAAAATAAGAAAATAAATTAAATAATTAAATAAAAGGTAATTATTTTAATTAAATAAAAATAATATTATTTTTTATTTTAAATTAAAATATATATAAAATAAATAAATAAAAATATAATGTTTGAATGTTATATATAAAATTATTTATATATATTTTTCAATATTCTAATTTTAATTAAATAAAAAAGAAAAAAAAATATATAAAAAATACAATATTTAAATATGAAAGTATTTAAAAGAAGAAGCGCAATTAATATTTGTATTTTAATTATATCAATAAATTTGATTATTCATCTACTTTTTTCTATTTTTTTATTAAATTTTTGTAAAATGACTAAAATTATATATATATATATTAATTATTTTAATTTTAATTGAATAAAAATATTTTATAATTAAATAGATAAAAATAATTCCAAATATATAAAATTAGAAAATAAATTAAATAATTAAAAAGTAATTTTATTTATTTTAATTTTAGAAAAGTAAATAGTTAAATAAAAATTAATTATTTTAATTTAATAAAAAGTATATATATTTTAATTATTTTAATTTTAATTGAATAAAAATATTTTATAATTAAATAGATAAAAATAATTTCCAAATATATAAAATTAGAAAATAAATTAAATAATTAAAAAATAATTTTATTTATTTTAATTTTAGAAAAGTAAATAGTTAAGTAAAAATTAATTATTTTAATTTAATAAAAAGTAATTTTAAACTAAAAATAATATTTTAATTAAATAAAATAAATAATTTTTATTTAGTTATTAATTTATTTTATTTTTTATATATTTAATTTTTAAAAATATTTTTTTAAATAAATAAAATTTTAAAATTAAATTATAATTTATCAATTATTTTTTAATTCATGTGGGATTAGGATAAAAATTTATGAAAAAAATAATCAAAATTACAAATTTAAAAAACGTTAATGTCGAAATTATATTTTAAAAAATATTAAAAAAATAATATGCTCTTAAAATTAAATATCATCATCAAAATTATACTTTTTATTATTTTTTAACCACCATACACATCCTTTTCAGGATTATGCGAAAAATTCCATTCTATCTTTGTTCTGTGCATCTAAAATTCTGGCGGTTACCTAATCAGGGTCAATTTTTATTACGGCTGGCCCATTGAATAGTAAAGAATATAAGTTAAGTTTGTATATACAAAGTAAAAGAACTGTTTTAATATTTCATATTTGGAGTCATAATCAAAAAAAGAAAAACAGAGATTTGTTTGAAAGGAATTTGATTAACCCATGTTGGGCTACTTCAAGAATTTGATTATTATTGGATTGAGAACATAAATGCCTGGTCAAATAATTCATATAAGTTTTCCTTAGGAAAACAGAGCTCAATTGCATGAACTTATAATCAAGTGGAGCATTAAAGTGTATGATTGTAATAATATGTATAGAAGTAATAAAACAAATATGTTGTTTAACCATTTGAATTTAGGTGTAGAAAGAAGGTTTATTTCAAATAATAGAGAATCTACTCTTCCATGCATTGCTTGGACTATACAAATATCAATGATCATAGACATAGGAGCCGTCAAAATGTGTGGATTTTTAAAAAAGCTAGCATGAACAGAACAAACATATTAGTTTATTACATCCCAAAATAAGATTTAACGAAATGGTCTGGGAGGCTTTTCTAGTACAGCAGAAAAAAACACTTCACGATCGTTATCTTTGTCCAGCTTAGGAACAACAGTCCATTTATGCCTTCTGTACCTTAATATCTTAAAAGCTTCTATATAATCATCTAAATCCTATTTCAAACAAAAAAAGCTGTCAATCCAAAGCAGACCCCCTGGCCTATCCCAATCGTACAATATAAAGTCCAGTAGCACAAAATCAATCCAACCATCAAGAAATCTTGTCGTGTGTATCAAATCCAGTGTATTATCAAAGAATGGAAGCCTTTGATTTATAGTCAAGTAAAGAGGTACAAGTCCCCGAAGAGCGATCATCTCATTAAAAGGTGCTCCGAGATTGATAGTTGCTGAGACTATTGTGACATTGAATTCTCTCATTCGAGCTGCGAAAGTTCCTGTTCCTACACTGAAATCCAATCCAATTCTAATCTCTCCTGGCTTAATGTTAAGAACTTCAGGAATCAGAAAATCTGCAGTGAGATTCATGCTGGGGTCAAGATTTACATGTTTGATCCATCTTGGCATTTCATGAGCTGTGAGATTAAAGCAATCTGCACATTTAAAGAACCCCTTTCCAGTGGTGTTGCTTGCCAGGCAGGTAAAGTTTTTGCATCTATACTGACTCCATCGAACATTTCTATTAGCAGGAAGCTTCCAAATTGACTCATTTATGGAGAATGGCTTTCTGTATAGCTGTGGGGCTCTTGAAAAGCACCTTCTCCTTGGTAATGGATCGCACCCATGAACCATCAGCCTTTGCGCCAGTTTCCAGTCATCATTGCAGATTTCACCAACATCGTAGTCCCTATACTCTTCAATATCTTTCTTCATGGAAAAACAAGCATGGCCGATGCTTGTAAATGTTCCATTAGCTCCCATGAAGTTTTGTTTCCCTAATCGGTTGGGTTTGATCCTTACATACTTGCGAATCTCTTCAATTAGGAATGAAGCAGCAGGTTCATCTGCTTGTTGTTTTGGCCTTAATAAAGGATGGGAAGCTCTGATTTCAGTGTTTTGCTGATGGACTCCTCCATCTGAAGGCAAAGATGCCTGTAAGGACCCGATAAGCCCCATAATATCAGTAAGAAAAGCAACGTATCTAGACAAATGTATTGCTGATGATGAATCAGTTCGCAAATCTTTTATCTCATTAATTTCTCCCTGGATTTTTTGAACAATAGTTTCAACGGTTACACCCACTTCATCACTTCTAACAGTGCTCTGTCGCTCCATATTGACATGATTGCAGAAGGTATCAGAAGTAAAAACAGATCTAATAGAGTAGAACTTTGACAGAGTGGAAATAAAAATCAAGAACCAAGATACCAAGCATAAAGACTGATCTGTGAAGTGCTCCACCCCACCTTCCTAACTTCACAGAAACATGAGATATTCCCATCTGTCTTATTAAGATTTTGAGATTGGAAACTATTCACAGCTAACAAAAGGACTGTAGTAGCTGCAACTATGAAAGATCTCTAACAAACAAAGTATCTAGTATACTACATTTAGTCAGACAACAGAGTTTCACAGATGCCAATTCCACTTACAAGCAATGATACCAACAAGATGAATTTAAAAAAAAAAATAAAAAAATGGCTCTGTACAAACAGTTGTATAATAGGAGACACAAAGGAGAAGCTGTTTTAGAATACCTGAAACTATGAAGCTGAAAGGTATAGCCGGGGAGAGACAGATGCGGATGGGGCTGCAGAGTTTGACAGGATCATATTTTTTAATTGGCAAACAATCTAGAAAGAAACTGTAAATCTAATATTTTGAGATCAGAGCCAACAATTCTATTTTATGATTTTATTGAGTTTTGAGCTTTTTGGGAGCATTTACTACGAATTCGAGTTAGGTTTAACATGAGTATATAATTTCTATGCCAGTAAGAAGCCGGTAGATATTAGGTAGTCAACGCTTCCAGCAGTGTAAACCTAAAACACAATATAAATTATACTCAAGTCATCAGCTCGTTTTGCTAAAGATGCAATAATATAATACACTAGTAAACATAAAAGGAGGCATATAGATTAAGCAATCATAAAAAAAAAAAAAATTATCAGTAGCTCTTCTTGCTGTAATATAAAATTTGTCCCGCAAGAACTAAACATATATATTAATGGGTTGGCATTCGTGATTCATGTTTCTTGCAAATTTAGCTTCTTTATTGTAGCGCGTATAAAATAGAAAAAGAAAAAAAATTAAAGGCAAGCAGAAGTGCAGGGCAAGGAAAAGGGAAGATGCATGGTAGTCTCAGAGTAATTAAAAAAATGGTTATGAGAAGTACAATGAATTAGATACTATTAAGTCAGCGGTTGGCGATAGATGTCCTTAATTTCAACTTTCTCTTCTGTGTATCAATTGCTGCTTTCAATCTGATGTTAATTGACCTAACTCTTGTTGCCATAAGTAATTAACTTCAATCATCTAGAGGTAAATAAAAACAAGTTAAAAACTTGACTCTAATCGCTAATCAGAAATCGAAAAGATCAATCATTCCACAGTTAAGATGAGAAAAAATGGTTTAATTCAATGTAATAAAACAGTAACATCCAATTCTAAAGTTTCTTACACCACAAAAAGCAAATAGTACTCTGTTTCTCCATTTCTCTGCTTTAGCAAACCAAAATCATCAGTACCAAAAAAAAAAAAGGAAAAAGAAAAAAAGAAAACTTAAGATCCCACTGCCACTGCCTGCTCGGAATTCAGAAATAGAAATTTACAGTTCCAAAAACAAACCAAACAAGACCCCAGATCACTCACCACCACTCCAAAAACAATCAAAATAACATGAAATCATCTCATCCTCATTCGATCCGCCGCGTATTGCGACAAAGGCACGACCTCCGATAACGGTGTAGAAAGCGGAGTCGGAAGCGGCGAGTTCCGACAAACCGGACAAGACCCATTAAGCTTGAGCCAAGCATCAACACAAAATAAGTGAAAATAATGTCTACACTCGGGCATCATTCTTAGCATCTCTAAATCTTTATACTCGCACAAACAGATCGAGCAAGTTGTATCATTCCCATTTAAACTCCCATCTTTAGAAAACTGAAATTTGGGATACGAATTTATTACCGCCGGATCAAGACCAACAGCAGAACTTTCAAGGTCACGTTCTGGGTCATCCTCATCTTCAGCAACGAATATAATGCGAGGAAGAATTATACCATCAGCGGGAGAATTTGCGTTATTGTTATTACTACTGTTATTATCATTGTTGTTACGAAAGCGATTGCGAGAAGCACGGCAACAGATGTAAGAAACGAGAAGTATAGTGGAAAGAAGAACAAGAAAGCCAAGAGCTATAGCTATTGAATAGCCAAGGCCAAGATTGATTAGATAATTGGGAGAAGTGGGTGGAGAAATAGTGGGGATAGGAGTGGTAGTAGCGGCGATGGTGGACATTTGAGTTTAAAGAAGGATTGAAAGAATCCATTTGGAAGAGAAAGGGAAAGGATTAGGGGAGATTTTTTGAAAGGAAGGTGGGTGGATTTTCCAGCTGCTGCATTTAATACTAGGTTTAGAAACAGAGAAAGGCATTTATTAATAGGTGAAAGAGTGTATGTTTGTATGTGTGGGAGGGAGATTCTGGGCTTGGGTTATTATTATTATTATTAATATTACGAGAATGGGCCTTGTAATTGGAAATTGAAGCGGGAAGAAGAAGACTAATAACATGATTGGCGTCGAGGTTCCAAGTTGTCTTGTTTTTTGTTGGTATATTCCAACATTTGATTTTGAATCATAAAATGGTCAAAAGCTTTCTAAGCATTTCTATGGAGTAATCATTGAAGTTTTTTTGTCTTTGGTGTAATATGCGCTGAATGCGCATATGGTAAAAGCACTTTACTTTGTGCCTTCTTTTATTTACCTTTTTTTTTTGGAATTGTTTGTTTTGTTTTTTTTTATTTGTTATTGTGCTTTCAAGTTGAAACTCCTATCTACAGTGCTGCCACTGGCAATGCAAGCGAACACTTTTATTTTCTTCTTGGAGCTTTTTCAGAAAAACAAAATTTTTAATGGAATATACAAAGGATAGTGTTTATCAATATTTTTGTTATTTTAATAGAAACGTGTCACTTCTTTTATACGGTCAAAAAAATAGATCATTTGCTTTTCATAAATGAGAAAATTTTTTGATTTAAAGTTAATCTAAAAATTAATATTATTAATTATTATTTTTGAGTTGTCTAATTAGTCATTAGCATGTGAAACAAAACTCTAAAGCTTACTTCTAATTGTTGTTTAATTAACATGTGAGAGAGGCCAAGAGAAACTCTATTTGTTGGATCTAACAGTTTAAATGTCCCAAAGTCAAATGTTTAAGTCTCCAAAGGTCGGATCCCAAGTTTAGTTTCATACTCAAATATAAAATGATATAATTTATTTGGCAACTCTAGCGTACATTGTATATGATACATTACATTCCGTGTTTACATTAAAAATATAATTGATCATTTTCATTATATTTTATTATGACTTACTAAGTATATCAAAATATCAGTCATACATAATTTTTTTATATTTAAAAAATTAAATAATCATTATATATTTTTATTTAGTATAAAATAAGAGATTCAAACTTGAATTTATTATTCATTTTAGATTATTACATAATTATATATTATTATATGAGAAATATTAAACTTTTTATTACTATTTATATCATTTTAGGCAATGTATTGATGAAAAAATATTTCTATTTTATTTTATATTATTTTAGTTTTATAATAATAAAAATATAAATTTATTAATATTTATTTAATAAGTGTAAAGTTTTATTTTTTTTTACAAAAATTATTGTTTTGTTTTTTTAATTTTGTTAACATATAATATATGAGTGCAAAGATTTATTGTGAATTTTTTTTTTTTTAGTGTATGAAATGAGACAAATTATGATAAATATAATAATTTGTATGGAGTTTATATAAAAATAAAAAAATTAGTAATAATTTTTTATATTATAATTTATGAGGTGTTGAAGTGATAATATTGACGATAATATTAAGGTGATGAGTATAAAATTACTCTTATTATATTTTTAAAAATAATATTTTGCTATAATTGGAGGAAAGTCAAATATATATATATAAAAAAAAAAAAAGAAAGTTATATATCATTCCTTTGACCAGACATTCCAGCTTGTCATAGCTGCAAACGCGAGACAACCAAACAGCAAATCACAGCTGAAAAAGAGCCTAACTGTCCATTTTAGATTTTTCTCGATTTGCCCAACTTACAGAATAATCAAGCCCATTATACAGCCCATTTAGATTTTTTTTTTTAATTATACTATATTTAATTAATATCAATTAATTATTTTAAAAAAAAATTACTATAGATTAATTCAAATTTAAATTATATTTTTTTTTAATTTTGATTTAATTAATATTAATTACTACATTCAAAAAAATTTAAATCGAAATTACTATTTAAACAGTCAATCTATTTATTATTCAAACTAATCAAGTATTAATAAATTTAAATTTTATATTAATTACTTGGATTCTATAATTATATGTCTATTTTTTTTTAAATATTTTCGGCTAGGAAAGTTAATTGAAATTAAAATATGATTTTTTTATTTGTAATATAAATATTTAATATGCTAGTGAAATTTTTTAAAATTGAAATTCACAAATTTTCAAATATTTGCTTATCGTATTGTTGAATTTAAATTTATAAAATGTATGATGTACTGATATATTACCTCTCAATTATTATATTTGAAAATATTTAAATTATGTTTGTGACTGTAAAAAATGGTCCACTTCTTAAATGATTCGCTGATATGAAAACAAAATTTTTCCGTTCTGGCACACTGCATTGAATTCTGATTTGGACAGCATCCAAAACTTCAAACAAACAAACAAATTATAGGAAAATTATCAGATTAGGCCTTAGGGTCACGAGTCACTAGACAGTGCAAAAATTCTTTGCTTCATTTATCTTGCAGTTGCAGCCCTCTTTGTTTTCAAACTTTACATTATTAAACTAATTTTAGTCATAGTTTCACATTAACTTTTTGATGCCAAAATTTATCTATGTTTTTGAATTGTGTAGTATCATTACTTGGTCAATTCCTCTTTTCAAAGTGCCAACGTCAATTTGCCACTCCCACAGTAAGGGGTGGAGGCAGTGGCAGAGCCACTTTAGGGGTCCCTCTGCTGATTTTTTTTTTTTTTTTTTTTTATAATACTGTACTAATTTCATGCCATGTTTTCTCTATTTTATTCCTGTTGGATTTTTTTTGTCAGTAATAATATGCACATTTCAAGTTAATGTGTTCTCTTTTTCTCTAGTAGGACCTGGCCTTGGCCATCCAAAGAAGAATAAATTTTATTAATTGAAAATTTTGCCCTTAATTCACTCAAATCCCTTGTATAAAAATCCCTTTTCTTTCTCGCTTTGTTCTTCTGCCCGCCTTTTCAATTTCAGCACTTTCTCATCTTCATCTGCACACTTAGGTTTGTTAATTTTTTTTTTTAATATTATATATTTATATCTCTACTAATCATGTTTTATTCAAGCAATTCTCTTATGAAAAATTTTGAGTGATTTTTCTTAGTTAACAAAACTGAAAATACAACTATAAATCAAATCCATAATATAGGAAGATAAATTTTAATATTTTAGACTTGAAAAATGAGATGTGAATCCAAGGCTTGATAATTATAAAAAAAAAATACTTAAGAATCTTGTGCAGGTTAATATGTTGTATACTTGCTATACATTTGAAATTCTAATTAGTGTTTAGGGTTTCACAACTGAATAATGGAGGACTGTTTTGATTAAAAAGAAAAAGTAAAGAATTATGTATTATTCCATATCAAATTGGAATAATGTTAGAAGTGTCTGTGATTATAATTTAAATGGTGAGTTAAGTTATAATATTGATAATTAGAAAATAATAGGGAAATAAGAATATTATAATATTAACCTGAGTGAGTTTTATTACTTAATTGAATCCATTTAAAATAGAAAATTGAATATTGAACCTTTGTTGGAAATTTTAGTTTGGATTGGATTTTTAATCATGTAAATGATTTTAATGTTTTGGATAGGAAATAAGATTTGAGAACTAATTAAGTAAATTAATCCTTGAAATTAAGAATTAGTTTTAAAAGATAATTAATTGATATACTTTTAACAAAATTAAATAAGTTCAAATATTTATGGAATTTTTTCAGCTTACAAGAATTAATTAAATTGAAATATAAAGAACTCAAATATATATACGAACAATGAAAATTGAATTAGGATAACTAGTATCTATATGTAGTTTCTAAGTCATATAAATTAGTTTTTAATTGTTTCATATGACAAGTAGTCAGAACTTGCCAAATTTCAATAGATTTCCAAGTTTATTCTATCTATAACTTAAATTGTTATTGTAGACGTAAGAGTGTAATTTGCTGTTAACAAGTATGCTTTGAACTTTCTAAACATGTTATTGTGAAAAATGGGATACTGGCTAATAAGTTAAAATGAAAATATATCCAATGAGTTATACAGTGAAATTAAAATCTCTCTTTTGTTGCAATTTTTTTCTTTGAATACATGTTTTTCTCATCATAGAATATGCGTGGTATTATTGTGACTTTCATATTAGTAAAAAATTAAGATAAGAATGAGACATTTGGTTAAATTAATTAAACTATAATTTTTGTTAAACATAATATAATTGAATTTATTATAATTTCAACGTGTTATTTAATTATAATAAATTAAGTCTCAACTCTCAAATTGAGTGTTTAATTAATTGATTTTACTCTTATCTATTATAATTATAATTATGAAAATAATATTTTCAGTGATAAATATTGTCAGAACTACATTATATAATCGAATGAGAAATATTTAGTTAATTAATTATTTGATATCATATATTGAAAATGATGTTAAAAAAATATTAATGACAAAACTATTATGCAACAATTTAAACTTCGAAAAATATTATGGTAATTAATATTATAATTTTTTAATATTTTAAATGTTTATAATTTTAAAATTTATCATATTTAAATTTTATTTATTTGATAATTTTTTAAAAACATTTTATCTCCGTTAGAATCAAATTCTAGCTCCACCACTTAGTGGAGACATGCATTGCTTTGTGGGATGAAATCACCCCACTGAAATTTTCAGTAGCTCTACTAATTTACATAATATATAACCTCGTTAAAATTGCTAAAATACCACATGACTCCACTTAAATATTTTTAAACATTTGAAATCTTTTACAAATTTATACTTCGACTCGCCCAAATTATTTGTGATGAGAAGTGACTGAAAAATATCTTCTGTATATTATTCAGAGAGTAAATGTCCTTTATTTACAGCTGATACAAAGCTTTTTTTTGAAACAAAGCTGATACAAAGCTTAAACCAGAAACTTAGCAAAGTAACAGCTAAGCTAACAAACTAACTGATTACTTAGTCAGTAAGACTGATTGATCAAACTAATCAATCAGTAAACTAGCTAGAACTGTTTGCTTAATAAGACTGGTTACTGCTTTACTGCTTTACATTATTAATATCTCCTTCACGTTTATTTGATTTTTAATTTTGAATTTAAATTTAATAATATTTAAGAATTTTTAAAAATTATATATATTTTAATTAATTGATAAATTAATAATTTATTAATTTAAAAATAATATTTACAATTTAATAAATATATATTTAATTAATTAAAAACTTATTATATTTTACTAATTTTATTATTAATTTAATATAAATTAAATAAAAAAATATGACAAATTAAATATAATTTAATTAAAATAAAATAAAAAAATAAATATGTGATCAATTAAGTATAAATTAAATAAATTAAAAAAATTTGATAAATTAAATATAAATTAAATAAATTAAAAAAATGTGATAAATTAAATATAAATTAAATAAAGTTAAGAAAAAATAAATGAATTTAATTATTTAAAATTTTTAGAATTATATTTTAATAAAATAAATAATTTATTATATATATTAATATTGATAAATTATTAATTTATAATGTGAATAACAATATAAATATATGTAATGATTTTTGAAAAAATATTATCTTATTTAATTTAATTTAAGTCGAAACGATAAAAAAATATTATATAATAGAGAATATTAAATTATAAACTATTAATCTACAGAGATTTTATAGTATTAACTTATAAAATGTATAATTTGCACGCTAAAGCAAGTCATTAGACTCATTACATAAAAAAATACAACAAAAATTTCCTCATTTCTTCTTCCACCTTAATTTGAATAATTCCCTTGAATTCGTCATGAAAGCAATAGCCGGCTTAAAACTTGAGTGTTTTAGCTACTGTGTGAGAAAGCATATATAATATTTCAAAATTAATTATTGAATGGAAGCAAATTCCAACTGTTTAGGCCATCATGTATAATATAATAGCCCATATTCTACATAATATGTGGAAAATAAATATAATCTTGTATTTTACATAAAGAAGAGAAGAGGCAATTACCATACCATACTCTAGAGGTCAACCTTTTTCTTGCACTTCTGCGTCTGAATTGCCTGGCTTGAAATATTAACTGTCAGACGGCAATTCATCGTCACAGTAACATGCTTCTTAAAAATGTTTAACAGTTTTACTCTTCCTGGAACTTTTGAGTAGCTATTCATGCTTAGCAGCCCAGAGCCTAATTCAGTAGTCAGATTTGGGCTGGAAATCAGCTTATCAGTGATAATATCAATAGTAACGTTCATCCGAATGGTTCGTCGGGCCTTCGCACGGCCTGCCGGGCCTCGAGCCTCTCCAACTGGTTCGCCATCGTAAAGAATAGTGGTGGAGGTGTTACTATACTTGAATGAAGCTATATTAGGATTTTTCACTGATACATCTGCAATTAAGGAAATATTTACCCCTGGCTTAGGAATATTGGTGTTATTGACTAGTTCAAGTCGGGCGATGGTGACGCCATTTAATCTGATATTAGGATCCTTGATGCGAAAAACAGTGAAATATAGTATCACAATCACTATGGCAAGGCTGAGAAATATGGCTGTGGTGCATCCACAGCATTTGACACATCTTCTATGGCGGAATTTTTTTAATTGGACAGCAGCTTCTTCGTCGCTGCTTGTGCGTTCCGCCGCCGGTGCTAGTGGCCGCACCTGGTCGTGCTTCACCATGACTAGGGATTTGGGATTTGGTAGCGAGACAACCTGAGACAAATAAATAAAGTGGAATCGTGCGGTGCGTGGAAGCGTTAGTGATGTGATTTATAAATAATAATTATAATACGTGTACATATAGGTGGCAGTTGTAAATTAAATTTTCAGAATTTTTTTTTAATTATTATTTTTTTGTGTGTTTTGTCCTAACAAAGTACTCAACGTGTTGAATGTTGACTTTGCTGTGGCTCATCCTAGTAGTTTTTTTGTCACATCACATCACATCTAAGATTTTTTCATTTTCTTTCCACTTGAATAATGTAATAATTAATATGAACTGTTGCCTTTGCTTATATTTGTCAATGAACTCAATTTATTAAGTCGCGCTTGAGATTGGTGGTAAGAATAAAATTTTTTAGAGATAGATTTTGAGTTGGAATTTTTTTTAATTAATTAGATATTTAATTTATTAAAATAAATATGATGTTAAAAAAAAAATTCATTAATATTAATTATTAATATTATAATTTTTATAAAAATAATCTAAAAACACAAAACATTTAAAAAAAAATTATTATCAACTGTTGCCTTTGCTTATATTTGTCAATATACTCAAATTAATAATGCGAGGTTGAGGTTTGGAAACTAAAAGATTTTGTATTTTTTTATTCTAAAATTGTCGAATGTGTTAAAAGTATTGTGGTACAAGTTGGGTGTAATTTTCCCTTAACATCAAGTAATGATATTCGGAGAGATATAAATTTGAGACTGGGACATTTTTCATAGTTTAAAATTGGTAATTGCATTGACAGAGTAGCAAATCAACAACCTATTGGTTTATTGCCTGATTCCAACTACTAACCAACATCTTCCTGAAAATTAATAACTGGGAAACTTTTTCTTGCCTGCCATCTGTACATGCATTTAAGCAAAATTTATTATACATAATGGGGATAGTTTGAGGATTCAAAATTCATTTAAAAAAAAAAATTATAAAATTATTTTAGTAATTAAATTTTTTAAAGTGTTTTGGCTAGTAAAAAAAATTTAATTAAAAAATAATTTTTAATTATTATTTTAATACTTATTCAAAAATGAATTTTGTAATTGAGTAAACACTCACAATATAATATTTGGAATAATGCAATAATGTAAATGCAGGTAACTAATTTGCCACTTATATTTAGTAGATTATAGTTATTAACAAATTTTTTATTTAATAATGTTGAAGTTATTTTTAAATTTTAATTTTAATTTCAGTTTCTGTTAAAGCCAAATTTATAAAAAATATATCTATATTTAATAGATTATATTTATCAATAGAAACATGTAATTAGGTGTCCATCGAGTTTATAATCCAATAGTCAACTAAAAATCCAATGCATGGATAAAAATTAAAATCACTGACTAAAAAAAAAAAGAAATATAGTGCTCATATTCTAATTCTACATAATATGTGAAAAATAAATCTATCTATATCTTACAATCCATGACTTATATTTTACATATAAACAAAGAGAAGAGGCTAACCATATATCATAACTCTAGAGGTCAACCTTTCTCTTGCACTTCTGTCTCTGAATTGCCTGGCTGGAAATATTAACTGTGAGACTGCAATTCATCTTCACAGTAACATGCTTCTTAATGATATTTAACAGTTTTACCCTCCCTGGAATTTTTGAGTAGGTATTCATGCTCAGGAGCCCAGAGCTTGCTTCAGTATTCAGATTTGGGTTGGAAACCAACTTATCAGTGATGATATCAACAGTAACATTCATCCGAATGGTGCGTCGGGCCTTTGCGCGACCCGCTGGGCCTCGAGCCTCCCCAACTAGAACGCCATGGTAAAAAAGTGCAGTGGATGTGTTACTATACCTGAATGAAGCCATGTTAGGATTTTTTACTGATACATCTGCAATTAAGGACATGTTTACCCCTGGCTTAGGAATATTTGTGTTGTTGATTAGCTCAAGCTGAGTGATGATCACACGATTTAATATGATGTTGGGGTTCCTAATGCGAAAAAGTGTGAAAATTAATATCACAATTACTATGATATGGATGAGAACTATCGCAGCGATACATCCACAACATTTGATACGTTTTCTTAGTCGGATTTTTTTTAAGTGGACAGCAGCTTCTTCATCGTCGCTACTCGTGCGGTCTGCTGCTGGAGCTAGTGGCCTTACCTGGTCGTGCTCCCCCATGGCTAGGAATTGGGATTGGGAGGAGTGCTTGAAATTAAGCACTTGTGTTGTGTAGTTTTATATAATGTAATTGTGATGTATGTATTTATATAGTCCTAAGTTTACTTTGATGATATCATTTGATTTAGATTTTCCTTTTTTTTTTGTTTTTTTAATGTATGTGTTTTTTCCTATCTAAAGATTTTCAAGGGTTGAATGTTGACTTACTAAGATTCATTTTAATGTTCTATTTGGTAATAACACATATTTCATTTAACAATTGATTTCTGTCACATCTAAGTTTTTCATTTTTCTACCAGCTTGAATAATTTAATATAAATTACTGCCTTTATTTGAGGGCTAGATATTTAATTTGATTTGGTTATTAAAATATTTATTATTTTAATTTTTTTAATGTTTATTATTTTGACAATGTCTAACTATATAAATTGTTATATATAGTGGTACATATAAACTATTAAGAGAAGAAATAAAATGCATTTGCAGAAAGCTTTATGCTGATTGCAGAGACATAATCCAACATGATCATAACTAATCTCCAACTCAAATAATGGGAACAATTAAAATTGTGGATAATGCTTACCATAAACAATTGACAGAAAAGGGAGGAAAAGAGAGAGGGAAAATTAATTACTCTCCAACTCAAGTAATAAAAAATTAAAAAAAATAAAATTATTATACATGCTTGATTAAATTTTTTAGAATGGTTAGCATCTAGATGAAATGAAGACTTTTGCAAGTAAAAATAAAAGTTAAGTAACGTTATTGATTCATGGCATTGACATAGTTGCATGTCAGCATTCTGTAGGTTTATTGACTTGATTGTCCACCAACTGCTAACCAACATTTTCCTGAAAATTAATAAATGGGAAACTTCTCTAGCCCGCCATCTATACATGCATTTAAGCAAAATTTAGTCTTCATCATTGTACGTATATATAGTATCATTTTGGTAAACTGAATTTTATCTACGCTATATAATATTCTATACATACAGTAAATATACACGTTACAAATTAGTTATTCGGACACATAAATAGCTTGATAAATGACCATTGTAATTTTATTTTTATTTTTTTTCTGAGGGAGGCAAATTGTCATTCTAATTGATTTTATACAAAAAGTAGCTAACTTACCGTTTGGTGAACTCTTTTCCAATTAAAACGCATAATTAACTGAGGTATAATATATTGATAAGTATATATTTTTCTAAATAATAAATCTAAAATTCATTCTCTCCTCCTTAATATTTAAAAAAAAAAATTAGATACTTATAAATTAAGGTTTAATTAAGTTTGGCAGATGGTAAGAGATTAAAATGTAATATCTATAAAACATATATAGGGCTTATGGAAATTAAGAGTAAAGAAAATGTTAAATAGTTTTATTATTTATTGGAGATGCGGGGTATCGATCCCCGTACCTCTCGCATGCTAAGCGAGCGCTCTACCATCTGAGCTACATCCCCCTTATTTAAAAATATTTATTAAATTTTATATAAGACAATAAGTCTCTTGTAAACTTATTAAATCCCACCGACAGGCGGGAGCCCTCCATAAAATTATCTACCGCTGTTTTTAGCGATGAATTGTTTAACGTTGACTGGGCGATAAGGTAATATTTATAATGTTTCTAATTGTAGTACTATTAGTGACATCTTTTACCCGTTTTCTTGGACATTGAAATAACGTATTAGGCATAGACATACCCAGCACTGGCACTGCATTCACAATGTATTTATTAATTTGATTTTGATTGAATTTCATAGTCGTAATCTCCATGATCTTGAAATAATTTTATTATTGAACCAAAAAGTCAAATATTTTGAAAGTTGAAACTCTATGCAATCACAATAATTTAGTGCCTGGAATTTTAATTTTAGTGCTAAACTTGTTTTGAAACCGATCATAAGATTTTATTATAATTTTTTAATACAAAATAAAAATAAAAATATCTTTATTTAAGTTTTCGTACGAATTATTTCACGTGAATCAATTGAACTTCAACTATAGTAAGTAGCTAAAGTCTACGTCGAGTTAGCTCAATTAAATTTTGAAATGCTCATTAAAATGTTAATTTTAAAAATTTATTCATTAAAATTACTTTTAAGTTTATTTTTCTTTATTTTAAAAAATTAATATCCATAGGAAGAGAGAGAATGTATTGATTAACAAAAAATATCTTTATTAAATTTTTTTATTTTTTAATTAGACATCTATTATTATTACTACATAAAAAAATTATTATAATAGAACTTAAAATATTTTACAATTTCTTATAAAAATAACTTATGAATAAAATTTTTAAATTATTTATCAAATTTTAAAGATTTAATTTTTTAATAATTTTTTAGATTTTTTACTGGAATGAAAGAAATGGAACTATAAACTTTTATTCGTTAAATATTTTTTTTTATAAGAGCAATTGATTTTGATTTTAAAGGGTCTATATCATACTATTGTGATTTTTTTTTTTTCATTCTGAATATCTTTCTATGTATGTGTTATTATAATTTGGGTAAAATATTATTTAGTCTCTAAATTAATACTTGGGTCCCTATATTTTTAAAAAATAACTATTGAGTTCTTAATATTTGATTATGTCACAACAATTAGTCATTTTATCTATTTAACAATATCATTAAGAATATGAAAATATCTCTAATTTTTTATTATTTTTTTCATGTCATTTTATTAAAACCTACCTCAAATTTTATTTATTTTTCTTAATAATCAAATCTTTATTTTTCCATATAATTGTACTAATCATAATATCTACACATAAATTTTATTTTCTTTAATTTCAGCAAACCCAAAAGGTACACAATTAATTAATTAAGCACGAAAAAAAAAGAAAAAACTTCACAATATAAAGAAAAAAAAATAAAGAAAATATATGAATATAAGTTTTTTACAAAAAAAAATGGGAAGAGAATGAAAGAAAATATAAAGAAAATGAAGGAAAAAAAAATACAAAAGTTGTAAATGAGGATATTTTGGAAAAATAATTTATTTTAATTTAATTTTAAATTTTTTTAACAGAAAATTTGAAAAAAATCGACGAAATGACCAATTGTTGTGACGGAATCAAACATGAGGGATCCAATAGCTATTTTTTGAAAATACAAAAATCTAAATGTTAATTTTGCTAAATCTCAAGAACTATATAGTATTTTACCCTTATAATTTTTAGGGTTAAAGAATATACTTGATGCTTGAATTAAACTAAAAAAGTAAATATATTTATTCATGATAGGTTTTTAATTATCTTTTTTATTTATTTTAATTTCATAAAAAATTATATGCATCATTATGTTAATCATTATTATCACAATAAAAAATTATATATAGAATGAAAATATTCTAAATGACATGTATTTTAAATATAATTACTATATTAATATAGTTTAAGTAATTTTATATTTTTTTAACAAATTCTACTTTCTTAAATATTATTTAGTTGATGAGTTTTTAGCGAAAATAATGATTGAGTCTCTATATTTTTAAAAAATAACTCTTGGATTCTTCAAATTCGATTCCGTCAATAGAATATTCTTCCGTTAATAAAATGATCATTCGGTCTATTTTGGTAATTAAATACAGTGAAAAAAGACCAAAATATCCTCTCACATAATTTCATCAATTACAATACCCGCACACAAAATTTTCATTCTTAAATTTTAACAAACCAAAATTTATACAATTAATTTATTTATTAATTAATTAACGAAAAAAAAGAAAAAAGAAAAAATTACAAAATAAAGAAAAAGTAAAAAAATATTTGACTGAAATCTTTTTACAAAGGAAAATGAGAAGAAAGTGAAAGACAATGAAGAAAAAAAAATATAAAGATTGAAAATGGGGGTATATTGGGAAAAAAAGTTATTTTAATCTAATTTTTATTTTTTTATTTCTTAACTAAAATATCTGGAAAAAAAAAAGATGAAATGACTTATTATTGTGAGAGACCCAATAACTATTTTCTTAAAATGCAAAGATTCAATAGCTATTTTTACTAAATTTTAGAGAATAAATAGTGTTTTAAAAAAAAAAAAAAGTTTTAAACATCAATTTTGAATATTTTATGATGATAGAATTATAATGGATTGTATTGGTAGGACATATAAAATAACATTCCAACTAAATTTTAAAATTGATATAAATTTAAATGTTTATTGAAATTATTTAAATATAATTATAGTAAATTATTTATTATTTATTCATAATCACAATTTGACAACCTAACCTACTATATAAGAAATTCTATGAAGTTTAATTGGCTTTGGTTAATTGCTTATCTATAGTAGCTATAAAAAGAAGTTTTCTCCAGTTATCTGGAAAGAATGGTGTATTTTAAGGCTAAATTTTATTTATTCCGATTAATAAAAAATTTTGAAATTAAATTTTATTATATATTATTTTATACTATTACCTAATATATATATATAAAAAAAGAAAAATATAGGCAAGCTAATTTTTCTTTAAATGTATAATATTTAAAAATTAAAATATAATTAAATTTTAAAATATTATAGATTAAAGTGTAATCTAATTTTGAAAAAATTAGAACTAAAATTTTAAGTTATTGATATATTTTAAGAATTGGAATTACTAACTTTCAAAAAATATATTCTAAAGTTTATATGCAAATATAATAAATTAATGATTGCAAATAAAAATAATCACTCAATTAGAAATTGATAACTTAATATAAATTAAAGAACCAATTCGACTTTTAAATTCTTATAACTAATAATTAAAAATATTATTTTTAGTTTAAACTAAAATTCTAATTAAATTATTAATAAAATTAAATGCTGATGAGTTGTTGTAAAAAATGGAGTAATATGAAGATAAACATGGAGAAAGTACATAGTTTATAACTTATACAATCATAATATGAAGATAAGTAAACATGCATTTGGTTATGCAATCAACGAATAAATGATTTTTTTTTTTTTTAAATCTTCTGTCCAATAAATTATCAAATACATTATTAATTTTAAAAGATTAGTTATATTTGATTATTATGTTTTAGTTTTTAAGTTATCATTGTCTTTTTATAAAAATAAAAAAATACCATTGTGCTAAACTTTATTAAAATTTAAATATTAATATTAATATTTATTATATTATTATTATGTGTTAAAAATTTATATTATTTAATTGGTGTTTGAATTTATAATCTTACAACTCCTTTTAGTTTAATTTTTATATTAATTTTAAAAGATTATTTTTTTAAAAAAATTATAAAATGTATTAACTAATTTTAAAATTAATTTATATATTTCAATTATAGACCATATATTTTTCATTAAAAAATAGATCAAATACTAATAAAAAGTAATATCACTTTTTCTTGTTAATATAAAAATAAATATTACTAAATATAAAAAGAATTAATTTATCAAAATAAAAATAGCATTTCAATTTCATAAAAATTACAAAAAATATAAAAATTAAATGACTTATTATTTTAAATATAGCTGTATAAAAATATTTTAAATATTTATAATTTTATTAAAATAAGTTATTATTAACAACGTGATGAACACATTCTCTTGTGAAAATGGAAAAGGGTTCATACGCTTACAACAACAATATTTCATGTCACTAGTTTTTGGTAACAAAAACAAATTAAGATAAAAGAAAACTTCCAATCGAGAGGATTTAGTCTTCATTAGAAGAACCGAAGAAACAATCAGAGAGAGTGGGGAGCTTGACCTCGCCCTTGCTGGAAAGAGGAATAGTGATGTCACCAATAATAGGAAGATCAAAGGTGAGACCCAACTCCAATTCATAGTCAATATCCCAATCTCTGCTAATGTCCTTCACCAAGCTCACCAGTATACTATGTGGCACCTTCACTGGGACAGTCAAAATCGTTGTGTCGCTTGCTTTTATAGATCCTGGGTCTGGCATATTCCCTGATGCAATTACTCTGCGCCACAGTTTGTTAATCTAGTCTGATTTCCATCCATAGTTGTGCATGGTAATAATCAAGCTTTCTTTTTTCAAACAATTTCATCATAAAAATTGAAATGAAAAAATAAAATCTAATACGCAGAGAGAAAAAATCGAACCTGCCATCACTTTTGAGAGTGTAGGAGACCTCACAAATGGGCAGTGGATGGGAATAAGGATTATTGATGGAGATCTTAGCGTTGTATTCGACACGATCACGGTGGACGCTGCCTAGATCTACGTCGTTAAGGCTAGCCTCCGGCTTTTTAATATTGGCTACCTTCTCTGCCACAAAGTTTTTGGCCTTGTCCACCAACTGGTCCATTGTAATTTCAGAAACAAAAAAAGCAAATGAATAAAGCAGACAGAAATGGGACTATTTCTTCGCTAATAATTGTACCGCATATATAGGCGATGATTTTGATGGCGATATATGGGAAATTTCGTGTATGGTTCGTGGGCTTCTCCGTGTTAGCAGATCTGTGCTTACTTTTTTTTTTCTTTCCTTTTATTGCCAGATCGTTCCATAAAGCAGTGCAATGGGGGTATTAATCAAATATTTTATAGAATAATTAAAGCTAATTAAAAACTAATAATTTGAGTTTAAGATCACTAACCTCCATATATGATTGTTGCTTGCAACAACAGCTACACTTTTGAGTGTGATTAAAGAGGGGAAAAATTACAGTTTTTTTTATTTTTTTTAAATTTTTTATAAAGGGGAAAAATTGCAGTTGAGAGGATGATTGTATTGTAAATTTGTCAGGTAAATGATGCATTTTATTTATTTATTTATTTTTTAACTTTGGAAGTTTGAAATTAGTCAAAATCCTTATTCTTATGCTATTCTTCTGGTAGTTTCAACTGCTTCCTCTCATTTCTAATAGTCTTTTATTTATTTATTTTAACAGTCTTTTTACTAGCCTTTATAAAAAAAAAAAAAGTCTTTTTACTAGCCAAAGTGCAATTTCTTATGCATCAAATTAAAAAGTAGTGAATTTTATTTTTTCAAACCTGATGTGTATATAAAATAAGGACGAGTGAAATTGATTAAATTGAAAATATACAAATTATCTCTAGTTTTAATATTTTTAGATTTTTATTTTTCTAAGATTTTTTTTATTATTTAAAAAAAAAAGTAAGTGATTGGATTTATTAGTTGGGGCCAAGCTCAAGTGCAAACTAAATTTATTTATATATAGTCACAAGACTTCAACCGAATGGTTTAATTTAAATTAGCCCATAGAAATAAGTCCTAAGCGAACCAGCTGAATTAGGCCTATCATATTACAAACTACAAATAATAATAGGCCGATCTGAAGAATTAAGTAGTCTGGGCTCATGTTAATTAATTACTCACAGTGCATTATCATGAAAATACTTACCTAATTGAGTGTATGAATTTTTATTATATATCTAATCACTCAGTAATTAGATATTTTTATTAATAATTTTTTTTTTTTATATTTAATAGAAAGACAATAATAACTTTTTTTTTTAATACACATGTTATTATTTCATTTCTCCATTTACCCCTGTACTTTTTGCCTATTTACCATATCTACCCTCGGTGAATAAAGAGAAAACAATGTCCAGATTGTGTCTCCTCAAAACGAACGGGAAACCAAAACATTTTTCTTTTTTCTTTTTTTAAAAAGAAACCAAAACGACTTGTCATAATAATAATATGAAGTGTACATAAATTTGTAGGTGTTTTTTAGAGAGAGAGAGCAGAAAATAATGACGGGATGTGAATCCAGTCTGCGCTGGCCGCTTCGCTTTTGGTGGCGAAACTGGCAGATTTATTAGAATTACACATATGGTCTCATCAGCCCACGGACTCTGCACAATTGTCCGATCTCTGCATTTCTTTGGCTAGGTCTCCACATTACTTTTCTTTCCTTAACTTATACCAAAAATGCTCTCTCTACTTAAGCAGCAGCAGCAACCTTGAATATAGTTAATTACTTGTTATTAATGAATGTTTGTTTCCTTCTTCCATTTTTGGCTTTGTGCTTTGTTATATGCGAGCCAATTTTAAGTTTGTTTTCTACTTAGTGTTATTTAGAGCAAAGAAGAGGAAAATAGCAGAGGAGTCAAATTTGTTCAAATTTGGTTATTGATAATTATGTATGGGCTGATTAATTTAATTTAAATATCTTAATGTGAGAGAATTAGAGGAGTCTTTGAACTTCTTTTCCCATATTTTTTGGCTTTAAGGTATTACAGCAGGAGACCCATCTATTTTTGAATTCTTGTTATTGTGTGCAGAGTTATTGATTATGCAGTTGCACGCAATGAGGTGTCATCAAGAGCTCAAACTCTGCCCTTATTGATCAGACCGGTATATTGTTAGTATATGTGATGTTATCTCACATTATTGACCATTCTCATTGTTGGTTGCGTTCAATGTTCCATTATGAATAACTACTAATCTTAGAAACAGGAAAAAAAGGGCTCATCCTTTAATCTAATTGCATGTATATATGTAATAGCTAGTTTTCCAATTGTCAGATTGAAAGAATTGAATTTGACTATACATGCATATTCCTTTTGTTTTACTTGTATTTTGAAATCCTCAATTTAGTTAATGTGATGTAGGTCTGTAATCATAGTGATGCTTTATCCATTCAAGCAGCTGTCATGGTGCTTATGATTTCTGTCAAGGTATAAAGTTTTTCACATTGCTCATTTAGCAAGTAATAGTTTCCATTTATTGTCAAAGGCAAGATGTTTTGACTGTTTTTCAACCTTTTCTTAACTCTAATTCTGGAACAATTTACTGCAGAAAGTTATAACTACGTGTAATATAAAGAGAATATGTTTTTTTTATTGGAATTAACATTAATTAAATCTACAAATAGGTCATAGATTATTGGCGAATGACAAGCACCTTCTTTTCCTCTCAGAATGAAGTATCTCGAAAAAAATCTCGTGCTGTACTTTTGTCTTACAGCCCCTCTTCATCTTTTCAAGAGAAGAAGAAGGGTTGTTCAATATTCTGTTTTTAAGGCTGAATCTGTCACTATATTGAAACAACTGAGATTTTAAGTTCTTCTGGCTATTCATTGTCTTTGAATTTTATGCATTACTTTTTCCTTTCTATCTTTTACATGCTCATCTAGAGCCATGACCACTTATTTTAAGTTATAAATGTATTTTGCCTTTCTAACTTCTGAATTTAGTAAATGCTTTTAACTTGATACATGCATTAGGATGCTTGCACAACAGGATGGTTTCCAGATAAAGATAGGTCTCACCTTCTTGCATTGGCTAATGAGGTTTGGGAAATTAATTTCTTAATATTTCCTCTTTGGTAGGGATATTTCTTTATTATCTGACTCATATTTGCTCCTTTCTTTCTATATATATATATATTTTGGTAATCAGGTTGGGAAAAGTTTTAGCAATTCCGAGGATGTGAATAGTGAACCATCTTGTGCTTCTCTCAATATTTCAACAATCATGAATAGGTATAAAATTCTCATACTCATTGGGCTTTATTATAGAGTTTTCAGGATCTGCATTAGCAGGCTGAATTTTTCAGAGTTAGTGATCACTGTTTTTCTGAGAAGTAGCCATCATCTTGACGTTAATTCTTTAGAATGAAAAATTAAATTTCATTCTATTTCCTCTCTCTCTTATAATTTTTATTGAAATTGTATTTCCCAAGTAAATGAACTGGTTATTTTGGCAAATTTGAGTGATAGATCTTCCATTATCTAGTGAAGTTAAACAAGCTATGCACTGGGTTCTATAACTGTGTTCAATTTTAAGATGCTTTTATATTCAGTATAGGAATAAAAGTTCGAAAATTCCAATCTTCACTCTGTTCCGTTTACTATTCACTGAAGCTTATTGGTCACTTCTTTGTGCATTTGCATATGCTTGCAGATTCTATCCAAAAATAAAGATGAGCCATGTGCTTGTGTCTCTTAAGGTCAAGGTGGGTTTCTAAATCTGCCACTAATCAAACACAGGCTTGTGTATACACATTTATATTTTTAACTAAATTTCTTACCATCCTTCATATAATTTGGCAGCCCGGATATAGAGCTGTTGTGGCAGACTTTTCCATCTTGAATAAGACAGTGACTTCTGCAAAAGAGGAAATTGTAAGTATGTTCTTCATCTATAATTCGTAAGAGTTGATTTATTGGAAGTTGTCCTCTGTTCCAGTTGAGATGGTATTTCACCACCATTTCACCTCAATTTGCTAGGCATTTCTGTAGCTGTTTTGATGCATTGCTAAAGGGATTTTATTACTATTTTGTGGTGTCCCCTTATAATTTATTTGAGTGCATTTTCAAACTTCAGATTCACGTGCTGGGCATGGTCGTTCTTTCCTCTTGCAATTAGCGATTAATAGTCTAGACTCATTAATGAAAGTGCTAGATGGTGCAAAATGATTTCCTGTTATATATTGTTCTTGTCAGTTCTTATTTTGCAGGTTGTATTATTAATTTGCTTAGCTTTTTCCCAATGGACATATCTAAATGTCTCTGGTTTGAAGTACTTGTGCCTGGAGTTGAAAATGAATGTTCACTTATGGCTTGTAGAAAAGTATGTATGGATATATTTGTCTGGCCTTTGGTTTACACAATCTGATTAATTTGCATTAGAAGGTTCTTTTTTCATGCGAGTACATGAAACATAAGATGGTTAATATCCTGTTTTTTGTTTCTCCTTTATTTGCAAGCAGGGCATTTTTTGTTGCTCAAATAGATGACACAAACACATCTTCTTGCATTGTGACTCCTCCTCAAGCAAAGTATGTTTCATTCTCTCTGGCTTACCATGCAGAATAAACTTAATATGATCTTTTTTCCTTCTGTAGCTTTCTGCTAAATGGAAAGGGAGTGCAGGGAAGGATTAATGTCTCCATGGTTTGTTTACCTTCCTTAAATTCTGGGTTAGAAAAATTTTCACTCCACTTTTTTCTGCAGTGAATTATTTTTGGCCATATGACCTCGTTCATGTTCATGTATTGCCTTCTGGATCAGGATACTGGACCGCAGTTGCCAACAAATATTACTGCAATGCTTAATCGTGGAATGAATGTTTTATAGGCTGCTGGGCAGTTTGACAGTATGCCTGATTGCCAATTTTATGCACAAGCATGCCATATCTTTGCTTGAGAATTTACTCAATGTTGATACGGTGATTTAAACATTCTACAGGTGCCTATATCATTGTTATAGCCTACATGCATGAAATGTCACCTTCTGACATTCCAGAATTACAAAATTATGTTCAGCCAGTTGCTTCATCTGATTCCAGTAAGAGAGATGATCAAAAGCACAACCATCTATATCATTTCATACCTTGTTTTGCACTGACTAGCATCACTTTGCTCAAAAGTTTTCTCTTGGCCATCAGGACTTGAAACTAACATGTTCTTTTGCATGTGTTGAAAACATTAGGTTCTGATGTTATCAAGAAACCATCACAGGTTTCTTTAAACTGCCCAATAAGGTACACACTTGCACTATTTCTACTGTTATGCTACCTTTTGAAAGTGATTTTCTGAATATCTTTCTGTCTTCTCTTTGTTTTTGGTTTCCACTAACCATGGCTCCCAACTAGTCAGACTGCTTTTCACATTTGATATATAAAGGTTCTGACTGTTTGGTTTGGTCAAGGTAGCGGCTTGCTGTTGAACCAGACACTTATCTGTATATTGTCTTCATATCTTTTCAGACACTTGTCTGTATATTGTCTTCATATCTTTTCTGTATTTCTTTATCTTAGTTAGGACAGCTGCTTGAGGATCTCTCTTTTGGATGAAATTTGTTTCTGGTTATTTCATTGAAGAGGCTAAATTTCTTCTGTTTTAAATGTGATTATTAGGGACAGAGTTTAAGTACTAACCGTAAATTATTACTCTTGACCTTAGAGCAACTCAGTATGGTGGGCCCTTCATCATTTTACTGGCAACACTTACTTGTACCGATGATGTTTTTTGCTTTTGGTTATTGTCATATGCAATTTCGATGTAAGTTAAGTTTGATAATTATATCAGTGATAGCAGTAATTGTGGTCATGAATATATATCAGCTTGCATTTGGATAGCAAAGATTTGCTTGAAGGGTTTGGATTTGACTTTTAGTTCCAATATAATTCAACCAGTTGCAAGAGAGTTTAATTGAATTTAGACCTTTTATATTTGTGTTTGAATTCATGCTGTACCAACCTGTCACATATGTCCATGAATCTAACTTTGATTTATTTATCCAACATAACAGAAACCTGTGTGGACTCAACATTCATGTAATTTGAACAAAAATAAAATCCAAAACCTTCCTTCTAAATCCTGTCTATCTAATTGCAACCTTATTTTTCTAATCTTCTGATGTACTTCAAATGTTAGTGAAATTAATATTAGTAACCTTTGAATTGGTTTATATATTAATGTTTTGATGATTAATCATGCTTCTATTTTCCTTGTTCAACAGCAATAGACGTATCAGTATATTAATATTTTGATGATTAATGGTGCTTCTATTTTCCTTGTTCAACAGCAATAGACGTATCAGAACTCCTGTCAAAGGACATTCCTGCAAACATTATCAGGTTAGAGTAGAGCCTTGTGAAGTATATACTAGGAAAACTCGGTGCCTGAGGACTGGATTGGGTCCAAAGGACGAAAACTGGCCGATTTAATATTAATCTGTTGTAACGAAGTGGAAAATATAAGGTCAACCTGCCTGCTTGATATATTATGCAGAAAGCATGAGTTATAAAGAAGTGAAATTTAAAAGTTAATAATTGATTGGAAATAGTTAATTTGATGCGGATGAAACATTACTAAACTTATATTTCTGAATAGGTTGACACTGACCCAATAGAATTACATGTGTTTGCTCGTTTTGGACATCGATTTGCAAATAATAATGTCAAAGTAACTTCATTATCAAAGATAATGATGCATGTAATGTACACATGATAATAAGATATCATATATGCAATTATGCTAAAAATTCTCAAGTTTTAGTAGCTTTATACGACGCAAATTATAAAAAGAATAAAAAAGAGTAAGGAAAACACTAAGAAAATTAATGGTAAATAGCTTTGAAGAAGGAAGACTGTTGTTTTTGCTTGCAGTTGCTTGATATTAGTTCCTTCAATATCCTTGCTGAATTCTTTTTCTAAAATTCTTGTCTACTATTGTTGCCTTGAGTTAGTGTGTTGACTACGAGAGTTTCATGACTGTGAATTCAAGGAGGCCTTTATGGTGTTGCGCCGTTTGTAACCAGTCTGTGTGCCATGTAGACTTGCGTATTGATCAGAACATAGCCAAGGCAAGTAAGTTTAGATAATAAAACTTTTAATCACCAAATTTCCAGTTAAATTAACCCATGTTACATTTTCAGATCTTGAGGGAGGTAGGAGAGAATGCTGTGAATGTAATAGTCTCAGCCAATGGTTCTTGGAAGGTTGTCTTTGATAGCGATGACAGTTCAGATCAAACTTATCACAGAGCCCAGGGTTGTCAAGGAGAAAGGCCTGAACAGCATTATTCCAGTGGGTTTTCATCTGTGGCAGTTGATGTCATTGATCTTACTATGGAAGAGGACAATACAAGTCATGCTATAGGTTTTGCAGAAAGTGAAGACAGGGAACATGATCAAGATAATCTTCTACATATTCCTGTGGCAGAAAATCTTGTAGCATCAGAAGCAAACAATCCAAGTAGTGCTCTCCAAAATGCTCCTGTTCAAGTAGGGAACAATATCTATTCAGGAGTTCTCCTGTCAATGCATTCTACTCTATTTGGTTCAACAGCTCCTGCTACAAAAACAGTTGGTTGTACAACTGCTGGAATATCTGAATTTCCTCGTTTCACTTTTACGCCTCTATCTGCCCACTCTAATGTCATTTCTCCTGTGTTAAATCAAGAATCTGTTGCTATAAATGGATTAAATCAAGTGCCTCCATCCCTACCACACAACCAAGTTTTGGATGACAATAACTTGCACTTGCACCAGTTTAGAGTAAATAGTTCAGTTGCAAATAATGAATGTGGAAGAAATGCATATGGTGTTTCAACTGCAACTCAGGTCTTCCCAACCCAATTCCAGTATCCTAGGCCATCAGAACAAATAAGAAACTTAAATTCCTCAATGCCCAGTGGAACCTCTTTTGCCTCTTACCTGAGTATGCTCCAGGTAAGCAACTCTTGCAGTTGTCTCTTTTGATGGGATTCGCATTATAAGTACCTAAGTTTATGGTCAATTTATGGTCTGCACATGTATAACTATGCATATTTTCCTTGAGACAAATTATATGTCAAATATTTTCATGTTTTTTCTCGCCATTCTTTGAATTTATTTTTTTTGCCAAGCTGCTGTAGTCACGATTTCAGTAGGATAAGTTAAAGGAGCTTTTCGTGTGCATCCATTTTAGTATTTCTCTATTTGGCACTAGTTATAGTCATTGAAGAACTGGAATGGTAATAAAATTTGCCATGTCTCTGACCACATATTCCTGCAGGTTCTCAACAGTCCTATTCATGGTGCACGTCCTTCCTGCAACTCCTGTAGGCCTACCTTACAGTACCAACCACCACAGGATATCAATGTCGAGTAATGCCATGGTTGCTCAGCATCATAGAACAACTTCTAAGCAGAGGAGTGAAGCTGGCATAGCACTGCCAATCTCAATGGCTGATATCAAGTGACAGATATTATAAATAAAAGTCAACTGCAGCTTAGGACAGCTAGAGAACCACCATTTGTGGCAGTTCAACTCCAACCATCTGGAACAAGATCCTTGTCGAGTAATGCCATGGTTGCTCAGCATCACAGAACAACTTCTAAGCAGAGGAGTGAAGCTGGCATAGCACAGCCAATCTCAATGGCTGAAACCTGAGTGACAGCTGCATCAGCAGAAAATTGGCAGCCCACTGGCAGGATGAGGGGAAGCCCCACTGGCACTGCAAATGCATGGACTTACAGTGAATAGAACCAAGGTTCATGTGAATTCACAGGCGCAAACTCATCCAAGTGAAGTTCATCAACCTGGAAGCTCAAACACTTTACTTTAATGGCCTCGAGATATATTGCTAACTGTTTCTGATGTGGGGTAGTGGGAGCTCCTCCTAGTATGTAAAATCACTCTTTTGGTTTTTATTTTTTATTTTTTTTTGTCCATATGAACTTATTAATTTCATAAAGTAGCATATAAAATTTTATTGATTTTATGGTATTAATTATTAACAGCGATCTTTGTCCATTAATTTATACAAAGCTAACATTGAACATATGCAAATATGATACAAGAAGTATGTATATAACTGCTACAAGAAGCTAATGAACAAAATAATACATTAATTAATTAAGCTGTCTGCTTTTCATTTTGTTGTTGAATATACCAATAGCTGATTATGAGAAGGAATCTAATTATAATTAAACAATTAGAACCTGGCGAGGTACTGCATTTGCTTGAGAAGAGGAGTTAGGGTTTCCATAAGCTTCTCACAGGGGTGGTTGTGGATCCCTTCATAAGTTGTTACCACTACGCTCGTGTCCTTTGACAGCCTTTGCACTTGCTTCTTCACGTTGCATGTGTGATGGGTGCACCGATAATAACTCCTGTTTAAAAAAAAACATATACATCAGAATTTTCTGGAATACATACACAAATACTGGAGGATTATTATTACTACTGTTAGTTTGTTAAAAAAAAAAAAAAAAAGGAAAAATTATAAAGCATTTATATGGACTTCGTTGTCTAAACTCTGATCATCGCTTTGGCACCGTTTGGAATAACTTATGTGGGATTGAATTCTATTAATATAATTCAATTCAATAAATAATAAAATTCATGTATTTAAAATAAATTTTAATTTTTTTTTGAATTCTATCACTTGGACTAATTTAAAAGTTAAAAAAAAATATAATTATTTTCTCATTTTATTTTTATATAGAAAAAATCATGTTTAATTTAAATGAGAGTATTTTAAATTTTTAATAATAAATTTCATTAAATGAATTGATTTTTTGTAAATTTATTTTATTTTAATATAATTTTATTTTATTTTTACCTTGAAAGAATCAAATTTTATTAGTTATATCTTTCCAGACATGAGAATTGACAAAATATAATTCAATTAAATTGAATTCTTGCAACACTTAGAGTTTCTAATGGACGCTTTATGTTGTTGAAAATAATATTTTGCTCTATATATGATATATTCCACGTATTTCATATTTCATTGAAATTATAATAAATTAGGGGTTTTACATTTGTACTTGAATTTGGAAAGACACATTATGTAACCTAATTTAAATTTTAAAAGCATTGCATAAAACTATGGAGATAGGAGATAGCATTACAGAAATTTTGAATTTTAGCAAAAATATTTTGCAACTAATAGTTTTGGAGATAAATACATTCTTTAATTAGAGTACAATCCTTTCTATGCCCAAAAAAAAAAAAAAGAGAGAGAGATACCTATTTTATTATAACATTTCTTTATTATTGTGAAAATAATTTGTCTCGAACTCTTTTATAAAAAATAATTAAATTAATAAATTACATACTAAAACATAACTTAACTTAATGATAAATACATATTTTGCTGGTAATAAATTCAGAATCAATTTACTTCTCTCTAATATTAAAAAAAATTTATTAAACTTTTCAAAAAATATAATTATTTTTATTATTATTAGAGTAAAATTGTATTTCATTATATCATATATCGTATTATGCATATTTTATTATTATGATTCTTTCTATTATTGGGAAAATAAGTAAGGATGGAAATATTGAAGAACTGTTATATAAGTTATGACACAATTATCCATTTATATAAATTCACGACACATAATAATTCGAACTTTTACATTTCCTGATTTACGTTAATATTTAATAATACATACATATATTAAAAAACATGAGGTTTCTATCTTAGGAGAAACATGGGTTTTTCGCTCACCTAATTAAACTAAAAAAAAAATTATGTATACATATTATTATTATATAGTATATTACAGAACATGATGAATGCCATGCAACGTAAGATAACAATTAAAAAAAAAAAGGCTAATAAATGTTTAATATATATATATATAAATGATAGAATTATAACCTGGGATAAGTGCTGTTTTTGACAGATTTCTGGCCATATTTTCTCCAACGGTAGCCATCATCAAGAATATCATCGGCACTTCTTGTTTGGAAAGCAAACCTTGGCCTAATATGTTTCTTCACTCGGCTGCTCATTCCCTTTCTCTTATTATTATCCTTATTATTATTATTATCTGCAATATTATTTTCTTCCAAACATCTTTCCATATTCATTGCCCCATTCTCAGATGATGGGCCAGAGAAAAGGCTAACCCAATCACTATTATTATCTGGAAGGACTACTTGGCCCTCCATAAAAGGAGATGCTGATGAAGAAGATGGAAGCAGTGAGGTGGGTGTGAAGAGATAGCAGGGTGGCAATTGTTGTGATGGTGGTGGGGCTTCTTGGCCTTCCATTTGTGGGGCTTCGAAGGGAATAATGATAATTAAGAGAGAGGGAACAGAAGAAAGTTGGAGATTATATGTATATCTATAGATATTTATTTATAAAAGGGTCAAGAAATGAAATACCATCTTGCACCCAATAGTAAAGCCAACTACATTTCACCAACTTCTGTTCAACTGCCCACAAGTAAAAGGAGACTTGCCCAACATATCATCAATGTCCTTCGTTATCACCAAGGCAATTTTCCATCTTGTTATTTGTTACTATTACCATGCCAAAAGATACCACTGTTCAAAATAATAATAATTAGGGATTATTCTTTTGAGCAAGTTGCCTGAGATTTCTTCTTTCTTTTCATTTGTATAATAAATAAAATAACTTTGATCTTTCATACAAGATTCGATTATCTATTTAAATAATACCAGCTTGAATTATAGAACTCAAATTCCTTTGCTATTGCTAAACATACCAGAGTCAAAAACAAACCAAATCCTTGACGATTGTCGGAGCTAAAGTGGGACCCAATCCACAACTTTCGTCGCAGTTTAATTGACAATGAGACACCAGAGCAGACCAGTTCTCACCTTTAGTGCCTCGCCTATTATCATGTAAACGCAAAAGCATAATCTAATATTTATTTAGGAGATAGTCCTGATTAGTTCACCTGCAAGGACTTCCCAGATTGTTATACCGTCTCATCTTTTAACCATAATAACATAATAACTTCATTCAAATTAATATTACATATCCTTTTTACAAATAAGAAAGTGATCCAAGCCAAACAAGGGGATCAACAATAGCCTTGCAATGCCAAAACCAAACATATAATTGAATTAGGTTAAACTATGAACACCTCTGGTTGCATCAGAGGAAGAGCTGAATAACTGGCATTGGCATATATCAAGGAATGCAGATTAATTACAACATATTTCATGCATTCCACATCCCTTAACCCCTTATCCATTGAGGTCTGCAAATTCTGATAGGCATTCTACAGCCATTGACCTATTCTAGAATTCAACTCTTCCTGTAGACTACCAAAATTCATTTCTATTGAATTTTAAGTACTGGATGCAAAACAGACTCATTTAAACCATACAGATGGTTTGTTGATTTTGGATATCAGATTGGACTTCCAGTTTCAGCTGATGATCATCTTCTTAAGAAATTCAGCTTGTTCAGTAAAATACTCAAGTAATTCATCCTTCGTCACCCAAACAAAATCCTCACACTGCCCAATTTTAAACTTGTTTGCCGCAATTACCTGGGACTTGAAGAAGAATTGCTGAAAGAAAAAAAAAAGGTTCAGTCAAGGAATAACAAATAACATATTACCTCTGACTACTATAAGCAAAATCTCATACCACCATAAATACAATATGTTATCAACAATCTACATCTTAGCAAATCACCAAATCCACATGACCGGGTTTTTTTGTTAAACAAGGTAATTAAAATTGAAATAGCATCCATTATTGACTACAAAAGGCAAGCACAAAGCAACCAGATGAGCACCAGACTAATTTTAACGTTTAAGATTATAAAATTTAATCCTACTTTAACAATGACTATATTAAAGTTGATTTTAATTCCCTTTGTTCAGTTGCAATACCATCAGATGAGAATCTTGTGAAACAAAATCATAGATCAATAGACTATCAAAGAAATCATATTAACATATATATCATCCACAGTTTTCAGTCAAGTCCATTACACATCCAAAACATCTATATTTGTGTTTTCTTTGAACATTCTATTTTCGAGGCCAAAATTTTCACTATAGTTTGAAGGTATGAACCAAATAATTTTAGTACTCTATACCATATATTTTCAATTGCGTATTTTACCAAGAAAGAATTTGCATGTGCAATGTCATGAATATATCTTAAAACCAGCATCTGCTGCAGTGTCTGTTGGCTGTATGACCATGTGACCCATAGGAGCATTTCCAACAAAATAAGTGAGAGAAAGATTGCCTAAGACAGATAGTAATGCAGACTCTGCACGCTGCAAAGATTTGGAATTTCAATGAGGAGATGGAGAGAAAAAATCAGAAGGAAATAAAAGAACAGGCAGTAACATTAACCTTGCGCAATGTCTCCTCAGCCTCATACACCTTTTCTGGAAAATGCCAGACAGGCTTCCCATCAGGAGATCCATACGCATTTCCATACAGAAGAAGGTAAAGTCTTCTGTCAAGTGCCCTTTGTAAAGACCTAAAGAAAACAAATTTGGATGACATGATTTTTAGAATATACTAAAAATTCTTAAGAAATCAACTCCAATATATTGAAAAAAAAAACAAAGATTCAATTCGCTACTATCGAATTAGGCCTTCACATTTGAATTTTCGAATAATTCCAAACAAGAAAGCATATACAACCTTCCATGCATTACAGAAGTATAAGTGTGGCAAACAACAGAACAATTACCAGAAAATGTGGATTCTTATAAAACAAAAAGAAAATATTGTGCAAGAATACCTGATTTATTAACATTTTTTGTTTAAAATTGCAACAATTTTGAATAAAAATTTCAAAGCTGTGATAGTGTCAATCCAAAAGTCACCAGGCAATGTAGTGCAAGGTTATACAGAGGAACACAAATGAACTAAGCAAAAACAAACTCCATTTCCACTATCAAAGCACATTTTCCATGATATGCCTGCCTTCATAGTTCATAACTCAAACATTATATCACGTATTTGAGACACAACAGCATCCTATCCATCAACAATTAACTAATTTACTAGAAAATGTATTGGGCATGAAAATTACAACCTGCTATCCGATGCACGCACTAATGGTGTTACATATCAGAGCTTTACATAAGATCAGAGTCCTAGTTAATATGTCAACGTGAATAATAGTCACTAGAGATTGCCAATGCTTCTAACTAAGAAACATATGCCATTATATACTAGAACTGCATTGAAATCTCAATAAGTAATCATCTAAAGAAATTGGCAGTATAGATGTCCATATAAAGATTCAACAAAAAGTCATATGAACACCTCCAAGTACGAGTCATGTCTTACTTTCAATCATTTGTTTTGTCAGCTTAAGTGATCCTTGGAACAGGTACATAATCAATTTGGTAATCACCCTTTCCCTTGGTTGAAAGAGAATGAAACAAAATTATTTCGGAACTATCCAAACTTCCTTTCATAATAGCCACATGAATAGATGATACAGAATAATCTATGTTCTTACCTTGATAACGGCGTCGATATTGTTGCTGCCACCGAAACCTGCACCAACCCAAACCCAAAGGACTCCAAATCAGTTCCCAACTTCACAGCACCTAATGACTATAACTGCAAAACCAAGCAACATCCCTCCAATTGGGAGAAGAAACTAGCAAAAAAGGGGGAAAATTGTAAACGAATAACGAGAAATGAAGGCATTCATTCATTGTCTTTTGGGTGCCTTCCATCATTTCACCAGAATCAGAAACAGAGGAAATATAATTAGAAAAGCGATAAAACTCACGAGAACTCCTGACCTGAAATGCATAAACGGCGGGGTCAATTTTGGGGATAACAACTGGTGATCTCTCGAAGAGTACGTATGCTACGATTTTCTCTGGTTTCGTGCAAAATCCTCGCGTCGTTACTATAGGACGAGCCACCCACATTAACGATCTCCGCATTCTGGATCTACACAAACGCAATTTTTCAATACATGAGAAAAAGAACTATCAACTTATATATATGTAATTATATATATATATAGAGAGAGAGAGAGAGAGAGAGAGATTGTACTGTAATTTGTGGAGTACTGAAACTGTACTTATATGTGAAAAAACCCTTCTTAAACCCTAAAATTAACTTTTGCACGGCGTAATGGCCTTCTACGTAGGGTGACACGGGTTAGATTAAGTCGATTTAAAAGAGTTTCGAATCCTCAATTTAATTTAGGTTTAATTTAAATTTAACATATCAGATTTATCAGTTTTAAATTAAAAATATATTTTATATATTATAATTATTTTATTATAAATTTAATTAAAAATATTAATAATAAAAAAATTTTAAAAATAATTTAATATTATATAATATAAAATTTATTTATTTTATTAATTATACACTCAAAATTTATAATTTTTCTAAAACTAATTGATTTTTTTATTTACTTTTAATTAATTTTTATGAATAATTAATTTTTAAATTTTAAATTAATATTAAATTAAATATACATATAATTTTGGTTATTAAAAAAATATTCAAATTATAAATTAAATTAATTTTTATATTATTTTATTTTTTAAATAAAATAAAATAAAATAAATTATAAAATTATTAATTTAAATTTAATTTAATTAATTTAATTTAATTTGTTAAAATTGAATTCGCTCCTACTTATACGGAAGAGATGCATATCAAAATGCCGCCATTAATACTTTGACCTTTCTGCTTTGTTTTAAAAGGAGTCGCATTTACCCACATCGCGCCCCCCCGACCCCATCCTACCTTACCACGAGGCTAAAAACCAGTTTAACTTTGATTTAATAGAAAAACTTTTCGATTATACTCTTTTATTTTTTATTTTTTCAAATCTAGTCCAATTTAAAATATTGATGTAATTTTATCCTAAAATTAAATTAAAAATAATATTAATAATTTAATGGATATTTTAATCTTTAAATTTCAGTAAAATAATTAAATTCCTTAATTTTGTGAATTTTATAAACGACTAATAATTAATTTAACCTTCTATTTGATCAAATTTACAAAGAGAGTCCAATTAACTAAATCAAATCTTTTCATTAAAAAAAAAACTTTAATAAAATCTTAGTACTACAGGCATTTAATTCTATATTCCCAGATGGTTTCGTTTGAAAATAATTGCCACAAAAAATATCTAACATTTGCTTGCAGTGGCAAATGCCATCATATATCCGTTAAGAGATGGAAGAATTCCGAGATCAAAATTCATTTTTCATAAATAATGAATGTTAAAGATTGTGGCCGATATTACTGAGAATTCAAAGGAACTATACTTTTTTTATTTTTCCTAATAGATCCTCTTTGAGCCACCAATCCAAGTTACTGTTTATTCTAACAACGAGGAAACTAGGAGTGGAGAGTAAATATGGAAAAAAAGAAAAGAAAAAACTGCAGTGGTTATCAAAACAAAGGCTTCTTTCCATTTAACATTCCCAACAAGTGATCAAAAACACGACCCCCTGCATCCCGCAGACCAGAGTGCATGTATTCATTTGTTATCCATAGTCTAATACCCGCTATCTGAGAAGCTGTCTCCATTGCCAACTTGAAATTAACATACATATCTTCATAATAAACAGCAGCTGCAACAGGTACCTGCCACCATTTAAAAATCAGTAAAACCAGCCAAACGGTAAAAACTGAATTCTATTTTTTATTTCAAAAGATAAAACAGAAAGTAAGAAACTAGTTTTTGACTATCCCTGATTTTTAGTTCAATAGGGTGCATTCCAGACCAATTAGCAAAGTTAAAACTTTTACTGAAATAAATCCATGAGAAAAAATGGATTGAGAAAATTAGATAGGAATACAAAGGCAGGGTACCTTGTTATTATTCAGCACAGCAATGTCATAGAGGGGAGACCAATCATTCTTCTCCGCCAATAGATGAGCAGTATCTTTAAACTGTCTCAGGGCATGAATTTCATCAAACATCCATGGGAACACCATCTGCAGAAGGAAAGATCCCAGATACCATAAAAATTTCAAACTGATATCCGTAGCAAAGATCAATTTGACAAACTTATAACATTGTAAGCAAGACTACAGCTGAGAGTAGAGCTATTAAATATCAGGAAAAAGGGAAAAATATCTTATCTATTTTCTCTGTTGATAGGTTAGATTTTAGCATTTTCTCTGTGAAATCATGGTATACATGAATATCATGGAAAATTATAAAGTGTGTCCAGAATTTCTCGGCATAACAAAATCATGACAAATGGCTGAATGAGCAGGTAGAAGGAGAACATATATAAACATAAAGCTCTCAAAAAGTTTTCATAATAAATCAACTATATCAGTTTATACTGTTCAACATCTCGTGATATTAAGGATGCTATTCCATTGAGTTATTTGGGTGTAGCTATTTTTCACCCTTGCCCTCCAAAAAGGTTACCAGTTCTGCTTCTTCATGGATGAAACTATATAATTAAACAAAATTGAATAAGTCACAAAATAACATACATAATATGTTTGATTAACATCAGCGGGCTTCCTAGAAAAAGCACAATCCACTAGCTCAACAATATGCAATTAAGCGTTGAATAACAAACTCAAAGAACTTCAATAAAATTTAAATGGCTTCCTGCACTATAGGAAGATACTTGATCGGTAAGCAAAATTAGCTTTCACATTTATTGTTTCCCAAAATTACCCTGCACTTAATATACTAAACAAACTTTTAATATGCTAAACAAACTTCAACGAAGGTTTGCTTTATTTATTTATTTATTTTCTCAAACAATGTGAAAACTTGTACAAACCTCCCCAGTGAAAAATACTGGCCGACCTTCTTTTGCAGCTGCAATTGCATCAAATTTACCATTGCCTTCAGACAAAATTCTGTGCGCTGACCAGCGTGATGAAGAACCCTTGCAAAAAAAAAAAAAAAAAAAAAAAAAAAAAAAAAAGACAAGAAAAAAAGATATAGGAAGTTGCAGAAAATTCTCAATAACTAAACTATTTTTCTGTGTGCTCATGACAATGGAACTCTACCCTGCAAATCAACACTTGAATTGTTTGGATTTCAACTACGCAAGCCTTGTCCATCATGTATTAATGAGAAAACTCCTTTCCAGCATATTCAAACAAATATATAGCAAGCCTACCAATCACACATTAACTACTACTAGAGAACTAAGAAATTTACCTGACAATATAATGGTTCATGCAGGAGAGCGTAGAGTGGGTTTGAATCAAAATCTAACCAATTTTGAAACTGCACATAATGAACTGGCTTAAGATATATTACAAAAAAAGTCTTGCATAAGTGTTCAGCAAAAGAACAACAATATTCTTACTTCTTTTAAAAAGTAGTGGCTGATTTGCTTTTGTGATCCTGGAACAATAACAGGATCCCACACCCTCTCAAACCTGTAGGTATGAAGGGAAAAAAAAGAGAAAAGAGAAAAAAGAAAAGATAAGAAGAACAATCATCCAGATAAAATCCAAAGTTGGAGAAAAGTGTGTGCTGACTGTTGATGCCTTACATATAGTGAAGAAGTTCAAACCCTGCACTGGATCCCAAACCAGAAAGACCAAGAGTTTGCAATCCTCTTGGAGTTAAGATACCTCCTGATGGAAGAAGCACCTGTAAAAAGTGGAAAAGTAAGGGGACGTGGGGTTCACTGAAAGAAATTAGAAAACCTGTGCACAAGATGCTTACCCCGCCTCCTTCAGATTCTGCCAAATAGTTCACGACTTCACATACAATTTCAACATCCTGAGGAAACCTCTTGTAGTATTTTTCATTTTGGCGAATAACCTGTTCATAGCATGCTCTATAGACAATATCGGCAGTGCATCCATTACTTATTGGAGGGATTCCTCCAGTTAGAAGAACTTGTTTCAGTCCTTGTGGTGCAAAACTCAAATAGGTCACGGCACAGAAGCCACCATAACTCTGAAAAGTTGATAGTCAGACAGAGCTGTCAATAATGAAACAGTCAATTTGGTTTCATTGAACATTAATTGGAAAATGAATTGGGGAAAAAAAGAAGAAGCATTGCAGCAAAAACAGACAAGATTGTAGCTATAGATCTTAAAATATCACCATTATCAAAGGAAAGTATAACCAAGACAGGTCAGTAACCTTAATACCTGACCCAAAACTGTCCAAGGTGCAGCATCAGGAACCAGCCGAACTCGAATAAACTCAGCATCATTCACTATATTGTCAGCTCGAAAGTATTTCAAAAATTCAGCCAACTTCTCTGCAGAATCCAGTTGCAACATAGATGATGTTGTCAAAGGAGTTGATAAGCCTGTTCCTCGCTGTACGAAATGCATTAGCAGGAGCAAATAGATTATGAATATAGGAAGTGCATTTAAATAAAAATTTGAATTAGAGGAGTGTCCAGAATCCCATGCCTGATCCATCAGAACAACACGAAATTCTTCACAAGCCTTAAGTATCCATCCGCTAGCTTCAGTTGGTCGTGGGCATTCAAAGCCAGGTCCACCTTGTAGAAATAATAGGTAAGGCAGTGCTTGTTCTTCTTTCCCAACTGCAACACACATTCTGAATCAGCAATAATTAAAACTGAAAAAGGTAATATTACATGCTTTTCTAATTCAAATAGCTAAAATTTAATCTAACAAACAATTCAACAAATCAAGAATTCAGTTAATAAATCCTCCAATTGAATTGAGCTAGTACCAGCCACGACTTCGCGAGCGAAAATAGAAATCTTAGGAGAAACATTGAGATCAGCTGTATAATCGAGGGGAACAGTGAAGCGATGATCGCGAAGCCGTAGATCAGGAACAGAATACCAAGTTCCGACAACGTGCTCCGGCGGAGAATAGGAAGCTTTGTCATTTGCTGTGGCCATTGCGGTGAATGTACGGAATAAGCTCCGGCGAGAGTGGAAGTGGAGAAGTTTGGAGACTGAGAGTGGCGAGGCTTTACGAGAAGACGAGAGCGAGGAGTAGGTGAATAAGAGGAGTGGTTTTATCAAAGAGGGTGGCGCGTAGCTTACAAGCATTTTGGGGGGTCAGGGCCTTGATTGGAAATTTAACATTTAACAGAACCGTGTTTATTTTTCTATTTTTATTATAAGAGCCTTTATTTTATAATTTAACTTTTTCTATTTTGTTTTATACTTTTACATGATCCACTTCTCTCTTTTAATTTTTTGTACTTGATTTTCCTAAAGATTTTATTCAGTTTGATTTTAATTTTTAATAAATTTTAATTTTAATCATTTTGATTTTTTTTATGGTAAAAAAAATCAGTTATATATATAACTAGTTGTGAGCCCGAACAGTTTTAATAATATTTTTTATTTTTTATTTTTATAATACTTTAAGATAAATAAATTATTATTATTATTATTTTATTAATTTGAATATTATTTTTTTAAAATAATTTAAACTGTTAATATAATTAAAATAACTTATTATATATGAGTCTCACTAAAAAATATTATATATATTATTTTTAATAAATTTTAATTGAAAACTACAAAAAAATAATAACATAGTTTCATCAAAACTCAATTTTAGGTCATTCTTAAAATATAAGAAATGACACGTAGTGAATTTTCGTCTTAAAAATTCATTGACTTTATCAGAAATTAATTTTAACTCATTCTTAAAATATAAGGTAGTACACAAATCAACTAAATAATTATTCTTATTTATACACACATTAATGTATAGAAAAATTTTACATTTAAATATTGCCTAAATATATTTAGAATTTCAAATGGTGTCAACTTTTAATTTTCTATGTGCTTTATAATCATATATGCATTCAGTCACTTTAATTAATAATTTTTATTAATTAAATAAATAAAAATTAAATATTAATTAAATCGACTGAATCGAAATAATCACAAAATATAATTACTAAAATCGAAATATTTAATGAGATTACAATGTAATTTTTTTTAGAAAAAAGGAATATTTTTTTACTTTAAATTTAAATACATATAAGTAATTGTTATTTGTAACATTTTTAATTTTTTTTTATAAGAAATAAAAAAAAAAAAGTTTATGACATAAAATAATACCACTAATATTAAAAAAAATTATATCTTAATATTTGATAAATTTAATTATACAAACTAATTGTTCATCAATTAAATTATAAATTAATAAAATAAATGAAAAATATAAATACATAAACTAATTGACATATTAGAATTTATAATTTATTTATCTAAAAAAAAATTGATCTATTTGATTAATTTAGTAAATGAAATTTCTTAACAAAATCGAAAATTAAAATATTTTATATTATTTAACCGAATCGAATAAATTATTTTATTTAAAACCAACTAATTAAATTAAATTATATCAACTCGATTTAATTAATAAAATTTTTAATTAAATTATGAATTTATAAAATAAATAAAAAATATAAATACATAAACTAATTGGATATTAGAATTTATAATTTATTTATCTAAAAAAAAAATTATCAGTTTAGTTAATTTAGTAAATGAAATTTTTTAACCAAATCGAAAATTAAAATATTTTATATTATTTAACCGAATCAAATAAATTATTTTATTTAAAACAAATCAATTGAATTGAATTATATCGATTCAATTTAATTAATAAATTTTTACTAATTAATGTTTTTTTCTATTTGTAGTTGGGGCAATTGCTAAGTAAATAAAATAGATTTATGTTTACTTATTTCAAATATGAGGCCAATGTATAACACGATCTAGATGTTCATATCAAACTTCAAAACATAAGAGTCTATATTCCTTGTCTTTGTTCAATATGTATTGGTTAACCATAATTTTTGGTGCCATGAATTAATCAAAGTAAAAGAAAAAAAAAAGGTTCTCTCCATTTTTTCTAACTCAGAAGCATGTGAGGCTTTAAAAGTATATATATACGAATGAGTTTTTCCTTCTCTTTTATTTTATTTCATTTCATCCTTAATTAACACAATGGCGTTAATATATTCAAAACTAACAATAAATAAATAAAAAATTGATTTGAATTAATATTCATCGAAGAAAAGTTTAAATTTACAATTTAAATAAAAATCATAAAAAATTAAATATAATATTTTTTATTTGTTCCAATATATATATGGAAATGGGCCTCCAGTGCCAAGGTCGAGCCCCTTTTATCACCCCAGCCCATGGCCAAGTGCCCAGTGGCTAAGGTGCGCGTGGATTGCAAACCACAGTAAGCGAAGAGAGCAGTTCGAACTCGTCACTCAACTTCGGTGCAGGTGGCCGCCTCACTCATTAATAGAATATATTTTCTCTATACCCTCTCATCCGCTCACTCTGCATTTGTTTATACAAACCAGAAATGGCGCTGTTCGCCAAACTTTGCATCTCTTCCTCCATTATCAAATCCCATTATCTCCTTCACCGTCTCCGCTGTATGAGCAATATCCCGGAGAACACCGTCTACGGTGGACCGAAGTCCCAGAATCCCAACAAGAGAGTGACTCTAACTCATTTGAACCAAAAATACAAGAAAGGTGAACCCATAACTGTCGTCACAGCCTACGATTATCCCTCTGCGGTGCATGTCGATACAGCCGGCATCGATATTTGTTTGGTCGGAGATTCCGCCGGTATGGTCATTCACGGTCACGATACCACTCTGCCAATCTCTCTCGAAGAGATGCTTGTCCATTGCCGTTCCGTCGCTCGTGGCGCTAGGAGACCGCTTCTCGTTGGTGACTTGCCTTTTGGCACCTATGAGTCCAGCACCAAGCAGGTATCAATTGAAATTATAGAATTCGATAACTCTTAAATTTATTTATGTGTTTGCTGAGCTACATGGCATCCTGAATTATGAAATGGGGAAGAGGATTAGTGTAATATGTGGAATGGTTGGTGATGATGCAGTTTGGATTATGAGCAGGCAGTTGATACAGCCGTTCGGTTTTTGAAGGAAGGAGGAATGGATGCGATTAAACTAGAAGGAGGTTCACCTGCCAGAATTGTTGCTGCTAAAGCTATTGTTGAGGCTGGAATTGCAGTTATGGGTCATGTAGGACTCACTCCGCAGGCCATTAGTGTTCTTGGTGGATTTAGGCCCCAAGGAAAGAATATTCCCAGTGCTGTCAAGGTCTGTGCTTTGCTTCTGTGTTTTGAAATTAACTGTGCATGTGTGTTGAATTGGTTTTTCTTCCTTGTGCAGGTTGTGGAGACTTCATTGGCGTTGCAGGAAGCAGGGTGTTTCTCTGTTGTTTTGGAATGTGTACCTGCGCCTGTTGCTGCTGCGGCAACATCTGCTCTTCAAATACCCACCATTGGCATTGGGGCAGGGCCTTTTTGCAGCGGCCAGGTTTATATGGATTTTTGCTCTCTTTATTTTGGTTGACTTGTTTCTTTGTCTGTTAGATGGAAGGATTATTGGGTCTGATCATAATCATATCAACCTTTAGGTGTGTTCTGAGATCTGATTTTCTGTTTTGGAAACAATATTATAGGAATTTGATCATCTCTGTCAATTGGCTATATAAATGAATGACTAAAGCATTGAAAGTACATCAAATTCTATGTTATTCAAATGATATACAAACCAAGGAAGCAATGGCCGTGATTGATAATTAGTGGAAATATATGAGGAAGCTTTTGAGTGGATTATATTTCAAAAGGAGTGTGAGGTAGTTTTGATGGTTAATGGAGTAATGGGAAGGTTGGACTTCATGATTTTTTTTTTCTTTCAAGTGTTTAGAATTCTGGTTCTATCAAGGAAACATTTGGTGGTGTTGAGTTGATAATAACTGCCTTGGGACTATGAAAGGCTGTTGTGTTACATACAATTGCAAAGCATAAAAGTCCCCTTTTTCATTTCAGAAAAGATGGATATTTTTACTGCCTTTGGCTTTGATTTAACAGCAGAGTGTGGCATATTGCTTCCCACTAAAAAGATAAGAATGTTACTTTTATAGCCACCTTTTTGTTGCTGTTGAATGTGCAATTCTTGATTGGAAACTTTTGCCCGGACAAGAACCAATACAAATAGGTTGACCCACTCTCTGGGACTCGATTAGCTTTTTCATCTCTAGCCTCATTTGTTTGTAATTGTCTGATATTCACACAGTTCTGTAATGGACAAGGTTTGAGTTCTGAATCCCCATTCTTATAATTATTTGTTCAATACAAACCCTGTAGAAATCCATCTTTCAATGTCCAAATTTATACTTTTTTTATGTGTGGTGTTATTATTGTTCTGTACATACCTCAACCATGTTACTAGAGGTGGGAATACAGTTCATGTTATGATAATCCTTACCTTTCTGTTCTTTTTCTTTCTAACCCTTGTTACTGATCATATCAAATTTGTTCTCGGCAGAGCCAAAAAATTGAGTTGTGAAACAACTAAGAGAATACATTGTGTTGCTTGTGCATTATCTATCTGGATTTTTGGTCTCATTGACTTGGACAGGTTGATTTTATTAATTTGGATCTTATTGTCTATACAGGTGTTAGTTTACCATGATCTTCTGGGAATGATGCAACACCCCCATTTTGCCAAGGTTAGTCCTACATTTCACCTCTCTGTTTTGTTGATTCTTTCCTACCTCCGGTGTTTTGACTAAAAGAGGGATTACTTTACCTTCTATAGGTTACTCCAAAGTTCTGTAAGCAGTATGCACATGTGGGAGATACCATAAACAAAGGTCTAATGGAATACAAGGAAGAAGTAACAAATGGTTCATTCCCGGGTCCTGCCCACAGTCCATATAAAATCAATGCAGCTGATATAAATGGTTTCTTGAAAGAACTTCAAAAGTTAGGTTTGGACGAGGCAGCATCATCAGCAGCTGCAGCAGCTGAGAAGATGAAAACGGCTGAATCATTTGATGGAGCTAGTTTAGCAAATGACTGAGTATGGGCTCAATATCCAGCAACTTATATACTAGTTCAGAGTGCAATGCTAAATTTTAGTAATAAATCTCATCAAGTTTATTTTCCTCAGATTATGGCCTTGTAGGATTAACATATCTAGTTCCTACTTCCTATACTTTTCGATTTATATAAACTTTAATAAATTTTATGTAGAGAACTAGTAATGATGGTACACAGGAATCTAAATTTTTTTTTTTGGTATTTTATATATTTTTTTTAAAAGAAAAATAACAAAATAATTATATTTTAAAAATATTTATTTTGTGTAACAAATTTTTATAAAAATTGGATAATTTGGTATCGTGTTTTATCGGCCAGCCATGTGAAATAACAACTTGTTTTTGAGGATGGATGCCGGTCTCTAAAACTGTTGACCCAAGGTGTTTAAGCAGTTCTGCATCCGGCAATATGAACAATTTGTTAGTGGACTACTCACAATTTTTATCTATTCGATTTCGATGTGGGACATTTCTTTTTAGAAGATCCATTTTGCAATTTTGAGTCGCAATAAACGATTCCTAGTCTCCATAACCGCCACTATGTGTGTGTGTGTATATATATATATATATTAGAAGATCCATTTTGCAATTTTGAGTCGCAATAAACGATTCCTAACCGCCACTGTGTGTGTGTATATATATATATAAGATGAGCATAATATTATTCTCATCATCAAAGCTCCTCCGCGTCTTTTCAGTCCCAAACTCTCAAATCCTCTGTACTTCTCCGTCATATCTCCACCGAAGAACAGATCCATCAATATCAACAAGAACAAAAAGATGAGTCAATCGTAAATCAACCCGTTCAACTCCTTCAAATCCCAGATCATGAATGGAACAGAACCCAACTTAATCACCTGTTATTCTCCGATTCCGTTCCTTCCCCTAGCCTTCCCTTGCAAATCACCCGCCGCTTGCCCTCCTCCTCCCAAGCTTTCAAATTTCTCCGATTTTTCCAAGACAATTCTCCATCGCCAGATCCCCAGTACCTCTCCTCCGCATTCCAGGGCATCTTCGAGCTCGCTTGCCGTGAGCCGGCTTCTCGCACGAATCTCTTTGACCTTTATAAGGCGTCGAAAGAGCGTAATATTCCACTCACTATCAATTCCATTACTGTTCTGCTTCGGTATTTTGGAAGGAATGGGTTGGTGGAGTCGCTTATTTTGTTCAATGAACTTGAGCACTCTCTTAGAAACACTCATGTTTGCAATGTCTTAATTGATGTGCTATTTAGAGCTGAGCGTGTTGCCGGTGCATTTAAGGTGCTCGACGAGCTTCAACCAGAGTTTAATTATCATCCGAAAATGATGCTCCTGGAGATATTGTTTTCTCTTTGTTGATGAAGAGAGAATAGTTAGGGAGAATTGTAACCGAATAGGAGATTGTTGAGTTGGCGTTGAAATTTGGTGAATATGATGTTTTTCCAAATTCAATTTGGTTGACTCGGATAATTGGTATGCTGGTAAGAATGGGAAGAGTAATAAAGCTTGTAATTTTTTGCTTGAATTGATGAAGCTGGGGGCACCTTGCAATGCATTATTGACAGGGTTAGGAAGGGATATGGATTTTAATAGAATAAATGAAGTTATGGCAAGGATGAAGGAAATGGATATTGGGCCAAATGTTATAACTTTTGGGATTCTAATTAATCACTTGTGCAAGTGTAGGAGAGTCAATCAGGCGCTTGAGGTGTTTCAAAAGATGAATGGAGATAAATAGGAGTGATGGTGTCACAGTTGAACCGGATGTTGTTATTTTTAACACATTGATTGATGGTCTTTGTAAAGTTGAGAGGCAAGAAGAAGGTTTGCATTTGCTGGAAAGGATGAAGTTGCAAGAGGTATGTGCTCCTAATACTGTTACCTACAATTGTTTGATTGATGGTTTTTGTAAGGTTGGTGAGATAGTGAGGGGCCTGGAGTTGTTTGATGAGATGAAGAACGAAGGGGTTGTACCAAATGCAATCACTGTTAATACCTTGGTTGATGGTATGTGCAAGCATGGGAGAACAATAGTGCAATTCTGTTTTTTGACGAGATGTAACGGAAAGGTCTGGAAGGCGATGCTTTTGCTTATACTTCCCTGATCAATGCTTTTTGCAATGTGAACAATGTAGGGAGAGCAATGGAAATTTTTGATCGAATGTTGAGGGATGGATACTCTCCAGATGCAATGGTTTACTATAACTTGATCAGTGGATTGAGCCAAGCTGGAAGGATGAATGATGCTGCTTCTGTCTTTCTAAAGTTGAAAGAGGCTGGGTTTTTCCCTGACATTGTGTGCTACAAGGTTTTGATTAGCGGCTTCTGCAACAAAAACAGGTTTGATAAAGCTCATGAAATCTTCAGTGATATGGTGGAAGCCGGAATGAAGCCTGATAGCATCACATACAATTCTATGATTTCTTATTTCAGCAGATTTCAGAATTGCTCACAGAATGATGAGAACGATGATCAAGGATGGTCTGGCACCTACTGTTGTCATATACGGAGCTATAATACATGCATATTGCTTGAATAGCAATGTTGATGAAGCAATGAAGATTTTCAGAGGCATGGGTGCTGGTTTAAAGGTAGCACCCAATACTGTGATATATAATATCCTGATAGATTCCTTGTGCAAGAATAATGATGTAGAACTCGCTGTTTCTTTGATGGATGATATGAAAGTTAAGGGGTGAAACCAAATACAACAACATATAATGCCATTTTTAAAGGCCTTCAGGAGCGGAAATGGCTGAAGTAAGCCTTTGAATTCATGGATAGAATGGTAGAGCAGGCTTGTAATCCTGATTATATTACCATTAAAATATGGACAGAATGGCTCCCTGCTGTTGGAGAGAGAGAAAAATTAAAAAACTTTGCTCAAGGAAACAAAGTTTTGACTTCTGCTGCATATAGTGGCTTTGACAAGGGAAAAGCATGATTGTTTGGAACATATGAGCCACCCTGATCATTTGGATACACGAGGAGAGACCAGATGCTACTTCAGTTTCATGCTCGTATAGGTTCTCTGTTCTGATGTGCTATGGCTATTGTGGTTCTTCGAGCAGAACATAGGCTATTGACATTGCAATTTGGTAGATTCATCCCTCCATTTTTAAGGATGGGGACAGGAGGTGTATAAAGTTGACAAGGCTAAGCTAATTGCAATTTTGATTTTTGCTAGTTGCAAGTCATATGCTATGATACGATAGAGAGTTTTGTATCAGAACCAATTCTAGAGTTATGATGGCTTGATATTTCCAAGTTTTCTGGCTGAATTTTCATGGTATTGCGATATTATTAATTTGTTGTTATCAAATATCCTTTATTTATTTAGCTCTGCGAAATCCAGTCAGTTGGAAAGCTATAGTCTTGCTCTATCAAATTAGATATGCTTTCATTTCCATAAGATCTAATTCTCCCTGAGAAACAGAGGAAGCAAACCGTTTCTGCCTAATCCTGGTACATCTGCCGTACATTATATTCCATGGATAATTCATACTTTACGAGGCACTATACCAAAGCCCTATACTTAAGACGAACCCAAACCATTGTCATGTCAAATTGCTGTCTCCTACTAGTGAACTTGTCCTATGTACATGTCTCCCCTTGCAATAGCAATTCATCTCAACCAAGGTTACTAATCCTTGTAATTAATCAACAATTATGCTTTAATTAATCCACCCGATGGAGAAATGATCAAAATTAATTTTACTAATTTATTACAGGTCAATAAATCGAATTTCTTTTCTTTTTTATTTTTTCCTATCCTACAACACTTGCCTCACTTCACAGGTCACTGGCAATAAAGCAATGGTTCCTTGAAAAGATTCTACTACTACCAAAGCGATACAACGCTACGAAGCACGGACACCAACACGGCGACACAGGGACACGAACACGAGATATTTTTCAAAAATATAGAACACTATACAATAGAAAATATAAAAACAAAGAATATAAATTATATAATTCTGATATCATAATAACACATATAATTATAAAATAAATATTTCAACTTAAAAAAAAAAATCATTTAGAATTCATAATCTAAGAATAAATAAAAACTAACCAAATGTAAAATAAGTATTACATGTAATTTAGAAATGCATAATGTAATAATTAATGAAGTTTAAAAGTCTTTATCTTCCTATAAATTCTAAGTTTAAAGGTTTGATTTAAATTGGACACTATTTTGAATATTAGGAAGTAATATTTTAGAGTTGAGTGTCCGATTAAAAATTTAAAAAAAAAAAAAAAATTATGTACGCGTCCGAGCCATCTGTGTGTCCAACACGCTAAGCACCACGGTGCGGCTGTTTTGTTTTGTTTTTTTTTAAGAAAAGCAAAAGTATCCAAGTAAGCTAAGGTTTCTGGTCAGTCTTAGATACTGCCGGCGGCAGTAGCAGCATTATTCCCTAGCCAGGAAAGGCCAAAATCAGAAGAAAAGTGATCGGAGAAGTGGTCTCCTGTGGCCGGATCGGCGAGTTCTTCCAAACCCGAAAAGAAATCATCACTCACAGCCATATTGGAGAACCCACCAAATTCATCTTCTTCGTCATCTTCCATAGTACCTTTCTCTTCTCTGCTTTCTGTGTTTGTGCTTTGAGGTAGAAGTTCGTCATCCATGGACGTTACAGGTGATGAGCAAGTGGGTTTGGCTGGCGATGTTTTGTTAGAATCACTGGCGGTGACGGTTTGTGGTGTTGTGGTTGTCTTCTGGCGGGTACTACCTGCAAGCGAATTTCGGTGGGTAGGTGCAGGGTGGTTATGCTCCCCTGTATAAGTAACTATGAACATTCCTGGGTCGGATCTATTCCGCTCCACTTGTTTCCGGGCCAAACAACCCTTTGAGCTACTACATTTGTAATATCCCCTGTTTTTGTTATTCACATATCAAAACAAATTCCAGTCAGAACCGTAAAACAGAGGATATTAAACAAAGAAGCTGAATTTGAATTAAAAGTAAAATTGGACGTGTTAGATAAACTGCCTTGGATATGGAGAACCTTTGATGGGTTTTTGACCGTACTTTCGCCATGCCCATACATCTGAAGACAGAGCCTCAGCTGGTAATTGGCATATCTTCTTTAGCTGGTTCTTCCTGTGATAATCATGTAATAGTATACAATAAAAATATTAGCAAAAAATTAAAGAACTCGTTTTTTTTTTTTTTGGGCAAGTATAAATTCTACAAAATTCATTTGAAAAGAAAGAAAAGAAAAAAGATAAAGATTTACCTTCTTTTGGATCGAGGAGTATGAGAATTATTTGCAGGGTAATTGACAGATTGCTTAGGCGGCGGCGGCGGCGGCGGCGGCTTTAGGTGAGTTTGTTCCTTATTTGAAACAGAAAAAGAAGAAGACAGAGGCACAGGTTGTGGAGAAAAAAGAGAAGAATTGGGTAAAAAAGATTTATAAAGGTCATGTAATTCTCCAATAGTATTTCTTGTTTCAAAGGGATCTGAAAGAGAGAAAAGAGGAGCAGCAGCTGCTACAATAGGTTCAGTAGCAAAATCAGCTCTGGAAAAGTAACTAGAAATAGTAGCAGCAGTGGTGGTGGAGGAAGAGGAGGAGGAGGAGGAGGAAGCGGTGGTGTTGGTGGTGCAACCTCTAACCACAGCTTGAAGATCCCAATCATCATCCATGGCGTAGAGAGACAATAGCTCTGGGAATCTGTACCTTCCCTGCGCAACTAATGTTAGAGAGAGGATCCAAAACAAGGCGCTGACTTTTTGAGAGAGAGAGAAAAGGGAGATATAGGGGGTGTAATGAGTAAAGAAACAATAAAATAAATGGAGAGATAGAGGGCTGGCAATTTGGCATCTCAATGTGCTTGTGTTGTCAGTTACTGTTTACATTATTTTTTCGCTCGAAAATTGAAAACAGGTTAGGGGTTGACTTTTTAAAATGTCAAAGAGGAGGCTTTGGGGCTTTGATTTTGGTTTTGAAAAGTCCACACGCTCTATTTAAGTGGAGGCTTGCAACTTACCGACAAAAGAGAAAGAAATAAACAATAAATTTTTTGAAATTAAAATTAAAAATTATCGGTGGCCAGTTAACTAATCTCTGGGCTCTCCAGTCAAAGTTGTGACTCCTGCGTCTGCGCTAGCGTGACTCCGACGAGCAAATTTTATTATAAATTTATCCTTTTTTTTTTAACAACCAACATAACATTTTAAAAATATTCGTTAAAAATAATTATTTTAATAAAATATAATTAAATTAATATAAAAAAATAAATTAAATAAAAAATTTTAATAAAATTATATTTTATTATAATTACTGTCATATCAAATGATGATAATTCATAATTTTTATTTTTTACTTATTTATTTTATTTTTAAATTTATTTATTTAATATTAATGTCATTGAAATTATTTTAAAAATTTTAATTTCTATAAAAATAATATTAACGTCTTTTTAATAATAAAAATATAAAAAAATAGTTATAGGTGAATTTACTTGCAAAGATTGATTAAAATTTTGATTAAGTTAACTAAAAGATTGATTAAGTTGTTCATTTTATCATAAATATGTGAAATACTATGAGGAATTGGATCAATTAATTTTTAATAGATCATATAAATTGAAATTTTATATTCCTTCTTTATGTATTGCAAAAAAATAAAAGAAAAGAATCAAATTAGTAAAAAGCAATTCATATAGTATTTTTAAGATTTTGTGTTGTATTTATTGTAACATAAGATTTATTACATTTTCATATTTTATATTTTATGCTGTTTTAAATGATATTTTAAAATTTACTTTGAAATACAATTCGAATCGCTAACATACAATGAATTTTATTGAAAATATATAGATAAGATAATTTATTAATCTTATATTTTCTTTAAAAAATTATTATCTTTTTAATTATCAATCGAATGATATTATTATTTTATTTTAAATACCTTTTTACTTTTTTTTTTTAAATAAATAACTAGCTTTTTAAATCACAATTTAACCCGTTATTTGGTATAAATAAATTTTATAAAATTCATTTATAAATTCATAATTTTATATTTATTTTAAATTTAAATTTATTTAAAATTTTAAATAATTAAATATATGAAATTGAAAATAATTAAATTAAATTTTATCAAAATAGTTGAAATTTTCAAATTAATTTTATAATTTTAAATCAATAAACTTTAAAAAATTAAAATATCCTTATTAATTTTAATATTTTTCTCTCTTTCTATCAATTGATTATTTTAAATTTCTTTTGAAAATGACTCCTTTATGCTTTTTTTTAATATATGTAATTTTTTATTTTTAAGAATTTTTTTTAATATTTTTTAATTTTTTTATTAATATTTACTTAATTTCTTATTTTTTATTTATTTTTCATATTAAAATAAAAAATTTTTATTTTTATTTTAAAATTATAATAATTTAATAATTTTTTTAATTCGTATGTCATAAAATATAAATTTTAAATATTTTAAAACGATAATTTTTTTTCAATCATATTTGATTAGTTTCAGTGGATAACGTTAAATTTTCAGTTTTATAATTTATTTATTCTAATCACTGTTGAAATTAGATGACATAAAAAACTAATTATCTAATTATTTTTATTATTTTTATTTTTTAATTTAACTATAACTCAAAATTTTGACCCGAATCTCATAATTTTTTTAAATATAAATTATATATTGTTATTAAATAATTTTTAATAAATTAAATTTAAAATAAAAAATTAATTATTTAATTATATTCCAATTACTTTTCATTTAATTATAACTCAAAACTCCAACTCTAAACTTTATATTTTTTAAATATTGGTTTAAAATTAAAATTAAATAATTTTTAATAAATTATATTTATAATATTTTTAATTTAATACCATAATTTAAAAAATTATATTTTTTAATTTTTTTAAATTATAATTTACTAAGAGTTATGATCGGTTTTAATCGAATTGAAATTTTAAGCGAAATCACATTTAAATTCTTTAAATAATTTATTTAATTAAATAATAATAGATGCAAGCTCATATATATATATATATATATATATATATATATATATATATATATATATATATATATATTGATCTCAATTTAAATGCTCTTATATTATAATGAAATGTACATTTAGACTTTTTAAATTTAATTTATTCAATTAAATACATAATTTTTATTTTTTAAAAAATCAATCTTTATAGTAATAAAATATTATATAATTTATTAATAAAAAAAATATTAATAATTTTTTTCCTAAATATTATAATAAAAAATCTTGAAATGGGGATAATTAAAAATAGTTAACTGATATTTTTTTTCTAAATTTTTTTATAAGTATAAATCTCTTAGTAAGTTTAATTATTTATAGTAAAAATTATATATATATATTTTTTAAAAATAATGTATAAAAAAAATATTATTGATAATTATTAAATTGAGTTATAAATATTTATATTTTCAATAATGTAATATGAAATTTTTAAAAAAATTAAATAAATAATATAGTATTTTTAACCAAATAAAATATTAAAATAAATTTTAGATTAATACTAAATATAATATTTATTTTATTTGAAATAAATTCTATATTTATTATTTAATATATTAAATATGAGAATTTATTTATAAATAAATTTTATTTAAAATTTATTTATAAATGAAATAAATTTTTTGATAAAATTAAATAAAACACATCTAAATTTTATGAAGGGCAGAATTTTCTACCCAAAAAGAAAAGCATATAAACTGAATTATCACCCACAGAGAATATATGTTTAACAACTTCACTTGGCAAATGGCATGGCTTCAGTTGTCAATTTCTTCCTTCCCTTGCGATAGGGCTACTTTTTGTGGACACAAACACAGACAGACAAAGACGGACGTACATTCTATGTTTTTAAAATCGGAACGATGAAGGTAAAAAATTAAAAAATTAAAAATATAATTAGAGTCGAATTGATTAAATTAAAAAAAATTAATATATATATAAATATATAATTTGATATTTGTTATATATATAAATATAATTAGAGTCGAATTGATTAAATTAAAAAAAATTAATATATATATAAATATATAATTTGATATTTGTTATATATATAATGAAAATAAATATAATTTGAAATTTATTATTTTTTATTAAAAATAAAAAATGTAAAAAAATTTTTTTTTACTCGCTCGAATCTGAAAAATCGGCCTAATTCGATCAATTTATCAGTTTTTTAATCGATTTTTAGAGGACAATTTTTTAAAATTGATCGAACTAATCTTTGATTCGATTCTCAATTTTTTAATTCAACCAATTAGTTCGATCCGATTTTAATAACAATTCTTACATTAACTCAAATACCTTCAATATTGAAAATTCTTAATTTTTTTTTATTTTTTTAATTATTTCTATTTTTTAATTATATATGTACATTTATTTACATAAATCATTTTGAATTATTCTGATTATAAAGCTAATATATTTTAATATTTTTTCTCTGGTAATATTTAAATTCTCTAGCAATTATTAGTATGTGTACTATTCAAATGAAATCAATTTTATGTAGATATATTAAAATTTTTATAAATTAATATTTGATAAATTAACAAATTTCTATTATATAATAATTTTCAACTATTGTGATTTAAATTAATAGATTAAATTAATTTTGATTAATTAATATTTTTTTAATTAATAAAATTTATAACTCTCAATAATATTAATTTATAAAAATTTTACTATATATTGTTACTGAGTTTTTTATTTTATTTCTATGAATACCTATTATATATTAATTGTTAATATCCTCTTCTTACAATAATTATAGTAAAATTATATATTATCAAATTTTTTTTAATCTTTTTAACTCATTCTGAAATATAATTGAATTGTGATTAATAAGTAGAGATTACACTTTCTAATTCAACATTAGTTATGCTCATTCCGAAACATTATAGAGATTTATAAATAATTTTTATACCTCTTTTCATTAATTTTTGTTTTGGTCCCTGCTGACAGATACTCTATTCACCATGCACGCCCCCACCAAAATCTGCAACTCGTTTCTCACAGGTGCAAGCAAAACTCAAAGCACTTCACTTTAAAGATTGATAAACTGCATTAAACTAAAGAAAGGCCAGTGGCCTCAAAATACAAGATGGATACAAGTCTTGGTGGGGGTTGATAACCCAGTCCAAGGGACTGAAAATTATCCCAATTTTTTGCAACCCAATAAAATTTATTGTTCAAAACTAACATTAGCATAAAGAAAAGAAGATAATTCATCAACAATTCTATAAACAATTGATCCAATTTTCAAAAATTGATTTTTTCTTTTAATATGGCTTGCACTAGGATCTCTGCACTGATTTAAAAATAACTTTTTGAATTCCTAGAAACTATGCAAAAGGACAATTGAGAAAACTACAAAAGTTTCAGCTCGCAAGCTAGAATTGCAACAGTACCTATATGCATGACCACAAAGTATTGGCCCTAAACGGTCTGGTCCCTGTCCAAAATTGCTATTCCAGAAGCACCACTACTTTTTTTAAAAGAAGCATCACTATTAAATTTGATGGTACCAAGAGGAGGAGGCTACCATTTACTGACTCAGTTATTTTGCTGATCAACAAATATCTTTTTATTACACACAGCAAGTTCTATAGATATTTTTTTGTGCAGATGTTGCTGCTGCTATAAGGTTCGGCTCCTTATGATTAAAAACAAATCCATATATAGATTTCTATATTTGCCAGCGTAATATATCAATTTCCTGAATTTCTAAGAATCTTGTGGAAAGTTCGTTATATTAGACCACCAAAAGAGAAAACCAGTAATAAAATGAGGATCCAATCTATAAGACACTTGGCTTGCAAACCAGGTTGCTCTAGCATGTGGACATTCAAATAGTAGATATTCTACTGTTTCTATATTTTCCTCGCAAATTCTGCAAAAAGTCTAATAATACCTCTTTTGTGGAGATTCTCATGGGTTGCTAGAAAATTTGAGTGCTGCTCTCCAGATAAGCATCTGAATTTTAGGAGGCACCTTCATCTTCCATATGTTTTTCTAGAAGCCATTATATAAATTAGCACTAGAAGATGCATCTTGTCTTAACCTGTCTCTGCTTGTTGTGATTAATTTGGTACGCTCATTTAACTGTGAAGCGCCCATCCCTTTCATAGTGATAAACTATTCTATCTTCTTTATTGGGGGTGCCCAATTGGGATTTGATAAAATAGTTTCCATTTCCTTCTTGCTAAATAACCCTCCAAGCATCCTTAAGTTCCAGTTGCATGAAATTGGATTGATTAAATCATGAGCATAAATTAAAACAGCAAATGGTGGTCTAGGTGACTGAATTTTAAAACCCTGAAGCGATGGCACATATTTATCATCCCATATATTAATGTTTTCCACTTTTAATAGTCCATCTTATACCAGCATCTCTACTTAAGGAAACTTGACCAAATCCAAGAAGGATGATGGCCTTTCCTTGCATTCCATATCTTCCCAAAAGGAAAGTAAATCCCTTTAATTAATTCTTCCCATTTATCATCTGCATGCTGTAAAAATCTCCATACCTGTTTAGCAAGAAACTTCTAAATCCCAATCCGCCAAATGGTTTGGCCTAAACTTACTAGCAATATTTTAATACATATGCACGTTAACCTTATCCCCACCTGAAATCTAATCACTTCAGTTTGTGCAAAATGTGTTTTTTTTTTAAAAGTAGTTTGAGTGTTTATTATTAAATTCTTTAGTTTTATTTATCATAATATATGATTAATATCATATGTTCATTAATTTTATTTTCGTACGTAATTTCAATTTGAATTTTAATATAAATACGATCAGAGTTATATATATATGAGACAGTTTATCATATTTTTATGGTAATTATAGAAATTAATTTTTATACATTTGAAATTGATTTCCATTGGAAATATTATAACGTGAATTATTAATTAATTAAATATATTATTAAACTGATAATTTAATAACGCACTTGTGATTGGATAATGTCAAGATTGAAATTCAAATGTTTCAAAAATGTTGAAATTACTTCAAATGTTTTTTAATTAGTCCAAAGGTATTCAGTCCTCAACATTTGTTCAAAGCTAAAAATTGAATTATTGACACAGTATTTTTTGAAAATGGACTAAGTGATTTTTTTTTTATTCTTTTGAGTTTTATAAAATTCTAAAAAAATATCATTATACTTAATTGTTTTATCATAAAATCTTTAAGTCCATCAACATTTTGTATTATTTACTTATTCAAGTCTATAGTTAATATTCCACACTGATAGATAACCTACCGGTAAATATATTTTCTGCTGGATAATAGATTCATGATCGATTTTTTCTCTTTAATATTTTAAAAAAAAATCCATCATTAATAATGTTAATTTTTTTTAATTATCTTAAAATTATCAAGTTTTCAAATATAACAATAATTAAGAAAAAGAAAATGGGGGCATGATTTCCACTACTGGTGGCGATAATGCATATAGAAGAGGAGAAGAAGCATTTCCAATTTGGTCCACTACCACTACCACCTATAACACAAAACCTATCTTGGTACATTCCCTTTTTTCATTTTTCTTTTCTCTTTTACACCTTTCAACTCGGTGTATTGAGGCGAATTGTGTAGCATTTGCTATCAGAATTAGTGGAGAATTGGTCTGAATTTGTATATTTTGTGGAAGATCCTGACATTATTACTAAATGAAAAAAAAAATGTAATTTTTGTCTTTAAACCTCACTCCATTTTGACCAATTAATTAAAATGACAAATTTACTTGTAACATTTTCATATTAAAGCTTCAGAACAATGAACTATTGAGTCAATGGATGATTTCATAATAAATTTAGTTTAATTATATATATATATATTTCATGTCTTTTTCTAAAGGGAATTTTTTAAAAATATCAAAAAAATAAAAAATAATTCATTTTTATTGTTAGAAAAAAAATTTCAAAAATATTACATATTTAAAAATATTTTTTTAAAAATACGATATATACCAAATATATATTAAAAATATACTACACATATATTAAATATATACCAAAAATCAATAAAAATGTAAAAAAAAATAACCATAAAATTGAAAAAAAAAAAGTCAAAAAATAATATATTTGTGTAATATTTCCTTTTCTAAATAGGAGTGGGCTTTATTTTTAGGGTTTAAGTTAGAGTCTTCCTTTGGTTGGTAAAACAACAAAGTCCTTTTGAATCCTAATTCTACCCGTCAAGTAAAGAATTGGGATTGAACCAGACTTTAAAAGATTTTCAGTTACAAACTTTCGAGAATAGAACTGGGTAAGTCTGTATTGGCTGGTAAGTAATCAATTACCCATGATAAGAATAAATCAAGCTATTATCTCTTGAGAAATTATTAAGTAAAATAAAAATATATTTTTTTTATTTATATTGGGATAAATTTATATAATTAGAGTGAAAAAAAAAATACTAATATGGTTTTATTTTATGTGAGTAGAAATATAATTATGTCTTATCTAATAATTTTTCTATTAGAAAAAAGCTAAAAAAAAGACACCTTCGAAAATAGTTCTTGACGAGGACCCCTCTGGATCATCAACCCACAAACATAATATAGTGCAGATTGTATTATCTTATATGTTAGTACTATTTTAATTTTAATTTTTTTCAGAGGGAGAGGAACGAGAAAATTATCATATAATGGGTTTGGCACGAGGACATGTCACTGATAGATACCTTTGCTATCAAAGAAGATAACCACCCATAAGCAAGCAAGCAACCCCACCCCCCACTATAATTTCTTCACTCGTCAATCTCTGTCTCACTTTCTTTCAATCCAATTTTTTTTTTGCCAAGTGTCTCTTTGTACTCTTATATCACTGGCCAGTGGCCATACTTTCTATTCCAAATTTGCTATTAATCACCACCTCGTGTATATATTTTATTATAATTTTACTAATAAGATAATATATTAAATATCATAATAGATATTAAATCTAACTAAGCATCTTCTAACCTGATTTAACTAGTGAAAGGAAAGATTTGGAAAAGATCCCCCACATTAGATGCAGTTAAAAGAAGTGACAGTAAAGTCAAGTCGCGTTTATAATAAAACATAAATAGAACGAAACCTTATCTTATTTTATTTTCATTTGGACGAGTCGTTCCTTGAACATCTGTAATTCTCCAGCAATATTTCAGAGTTAACGAACTACATTCACATTAGCAAGTGATGTCAATTCAAATTAAAGCAAGAGATGCCTAATTTTAGTTGTGCCGAAAAGAACAGAGAAATGACGTTGAAACTCAGCTTGAAATTTGAAACAATAATGAACTCATATTACTATATTTATCAATATTTAAGTACACAGCAAACATTCAAGCATAACTTAATGCAACAAAAACACCCTTAACTTTTCATTGTCCATCTCTAATAAAGAGCATCATTTACAAGGATACAGAGGAACAACATATTCTTCCTTGGGATGTATTAAATCAAAACTGCAACCCTAACGTCTAAAATAGAGCATTGAAGATACATATCTATCACATCTTGTCATCGATAGCTTCAAAAATATACAATAAAAAATTATAAAGAAATTAAGAAAAAAAAAAAAAAAAAGAAAATTGAAGAGAACTCCTCTACCTGATTTCCTGTCCAAAGATGGCTCCGAGGCATCGCAATACAATTGATCTCCAACCAGCTCTCTAACGAGGTCTTATAGCTAACAAAATGATCAAACTTGATAGTTCCCACACCATCATAACAGCTTGAGGTAGAATATTAATGCTTTATGTAAGAAATCCAAGGAATAAGGCAAGTCATGTATGACAGCATGCTACTTCTTTATGTCCATAAGGAGCTAAGCCTAGATGCAAGTTTTGCACTCTTGAAGTCCTCTCTAAGCTGAATAAACCTGAATTGGCAGCCAAATCATAGTTTAGTCATGAGAGTCAAATCATAGTTTAGTCATCAGAGTAATGCAACTTCAATGGAGTAAAAGCACATAAAGATAAGAGACCAGAAAGGAAAAAGAGAGAGAGAGAAGATGGTGGGTGAAAGTCATAACTACGCCAATTCCACAAGTCCATGGTAACTGAGTCGAGGGTCAAGAAGGTTCCTTTCTGGTGTTTTGCCCAAAGACAGATTTCAAGATTTTCTTAAACTACCTATCCTGAATAGGAATGGAATCATGATTCTTGAAACATTAATAATCATGTATTTAATTTTTATTTTTCCCTAAATAGGGAAGCAAAGGTAACAATTCATGTAGTAGTCAGTATTTCATGCAGCCTTTTTTAATCTATTTCTGCAAGAAAACTTCCCCCAAAGGATTGGGCTCAAGGGAGAGTGATTTCTAAGAATTTTTACAGTGAAAACAGTTAAGAAAGCACGGATTTGGAATCTGGAAATGAATATCCATGCGGCCAAGAACTACTAAGTTTGGCATTAGAACTATCTATAAGTTGTGCACCAGAACAAATGGAACTAACTGTAATGCACTCAGCTTAGGGTTTCATTAAAGCAAAATACATAATATCACTGATGATACCTTTGTGCATCTTTACGGATACTGGGGGTACCCTCAAACAAAGTGGAGAGGCTTTCAGGAGCCACAATAAACACATTTGCCATTCTGGAAACAAGAATTTAATCAGTCAACTGACATTAACAAGAGTAAACAAGATAAAAATATAGAAATGTTTTGAACCTCCTGTAACTTACATGCCCAACAATTCAAATTTCTCATCAACAGAAGGAGCATTGAAACTCCGCACGAATTCTCCATACTCAGTTATATCACGTTTTAGCCGCAGTCCTCCACTGTAAAGAGAAAGAAATGGTGGAAGACAAACAAAATTGTGAAACAATTTCTTGGTGCCCATAGAATTTAAAAAAAAAAAAAAAAAGAAACGAAAAAAGATAACAACAGTAAGTACATCATTGCTGCATGGTTCACTGAAGAATAGATTACATGATTAGGGGAAGAAATCAATAAACTTCTTCAGATTGGAAATTACAAAAATGGGGAATTTTCCACCACGATAAAACTAAAAAAACCTCTAAAATGGTCTCTTCCTTCCAGAAGCACACAGGCACTTGGGCAATGCAAGTTCTCAATCACTTCAATAAGGAACCCAGGAGTAAGGAAAACCCCAATCTCAAATTGTTGGCAACTTTTATGCTCATGTGAAAATCCACAAACTAAACACTACGGCCTATAATCTAATGGATACTGGAACTACATGCCAATTGTGAAAATCCACCAACTAAACACTACGGCCTATAATCTAATGGATACTGGAACTACATGTCAATTTACAGTAAGAATGCTGTCTTCAACTTTTCATGCTGTCTTCAATTTTTCATCCTTCAATAATAAAATACTCTCAAATTCTAAATCGACTGAGATGAACTTTGACTGACACATTCACATTGATGTGGTCACCAACTGAAATTGATTTCTCTTTATCTTTAAGAAAAGCAGAAACAACCAAAACCATAAATGTGAACAGAGGTTCACCAAGGTACAAGTTTATGGCATGAAACTTTAGTTGAATTACCTGGGGTTAAAAGTGAACTTCTGCCAATGATTAAGCAGCCCCTTATGTAAGCGATTTCCCTAAAACAATAAATACGACCATTTTAAATCTTGAAGTTCAAATGCAAATATTCTATCTTCAAATTGCTATAAAAAATTTGCAGATAAGCAATCATGAGTAGCAGCAGTCATAGAAACCAGTAGCCAAGCCATTACTATAGGAAGGACGGAGAGAGACTTGGAAGATAAATTATCATACCAACTCAGTCAGGAACGCTTGTTTGTTAAGACCTTCTAGTGCAGTGAATGCAGCCTCAAGCACACGAGAAAGATATGCCACAACTCTAGCCAAGAGAAGAGAAAAATGTTATTTGGTATTAAGAATAACTGAGAGATATTTTTTGGTTCAATAGATAATGCTATTTGATATGAAAGTAAAACCTGGAACATAAATGAACTATTTTGATCATCCTAATATCTGGGGGTTTAGAGCTGATCTCAATACTGAGGGACTAGCAAACTGAACAATGAAGTGATTGAACAGTGGCCAGTCAACTTGATGAAGTTATTTATTGATCCACACATTTCCCACATGCTAGAAATATGCTCAATTAGCTCAAAACACAAGTCCAAAGCTTGTCAAGTTGGGCATACCTTGTGCAAGCATTTGTTGGACGATGATCAGGAGCAATTCCATCATCAGGTGATCGATAATCTGTTGCCTTCTGTTCAGCTGATAGTAATCGCTCTACCTACACAGGAGTTTGGCAAAGAAATTATATGACAAGAACAAATTACAAATGAAGAGAAGAAAACAAATGATCAAAATGTGGAGAAATGAAAATATATCTGAACATCATAACAAGAAAAACATGGGAAGGTAAAAAAACATTGCACTGCATTTGATGCTACCAGAAAACAATCATGAAGAATTAAAGAATGGTAACTGTCCAACAGAATCTAGATCATAGTAGTAAAGGGAAGTCAAGACCCAACCTCAGCCATAACAGTTTCGATGCATTGCTGAAGCCCTTTATAAGCAGCAGCCTCTGCACTGGACATAGCTGTTGCCATTTCTTCGCATGAAGCCGCATGAGCACCATCCACAGGTAGCAAGAGGCGAGATATAGAATTTGCAAAATACTGCAGATAAAAGTCAAACCAATTTAAGTTCTCAAATATATGGTTCAATAACAAGTAACAACTTAACAATGCCATTACAACCCAACATACTTGCTGAACTATGGCCACACTACTGCCACACCGTTGTACAGCAACCATGAAAGATCTGAAACTGCTCTCACCAGCAGCAGCAGCAGCTTCTGCCTACACATGAATATCAATCTCACTTATGTCAACTATTCTGGGCTAATTATACTTCACTCATAAGAATGCACGTCATAGACTTAAGGGGAAGACAGTTAATATGCAAAGAAAGGCACATGGTCAGATAATTACAGCAGAAGCAGCTGCAGCGGCCACCCTTCTACTAACACTTGTGCCCAGAACAAACCTTTCCCGCAGAGCTGCAGCTTCAGTCAGGCTGTCTCTAGCCCGTTCAAGACCTTCCGTTATATATTGCCCAACCTGCAGAATGGAAAATGTTGAGTATCCAAGATGTAACATAGCAAATCATTAATTCTAGTTAAGCAACTTACTTGGTCTAGCAAGCAGGTGAACACCGCTTTTACATTGGTTGCAAGGGTAGTAGGCTGTAGAAAAAACCATTTGAAATCAATCAGTAAATGACAGGTAAAACACTTGAAACTTTAAAAATAATAAAGCAAGAGCATATCTTTAAGTCTTATGATACTAAATATTAGGCCAATATTGGTTGTTTTCTTCTCTCCACCCTTTTTTAAGAAAAAGTACAGAAACAAATAAGACAGCTCTGAAAGACAACAACCAAATAAGCCTCATTCTACATTTCTTAGCCAAGATTCTTTTTTATATTGCATATTTGCATGTCTTATTCCTGCAATGCACATTCAATTTGCTTTTGGATTTCAGTTTTGATTGTTGCTCAAGGCATCTACCACCTCACTCCAGACACAGAGACCAGAATACATAAATTTCCACCAGCAACCAGTGGCTGAGCTACAGGACTTTAACTGTCATAAATAAAAATAAAAATAAAAAAAAAAGCTAAGACAAGTCACAACTGTAGGTAGTAGTGAAAGGATCTCCTAAGACTGTTACCAACAGCCTCCAAAAGAGACATTCTTTCAAATCCCATTTCCAATTACACACCCAAGAAGATGAAGGGTTAAAAAAGAAGAAGATAATTTTCAGTTTGACTGGTAAAATAACCATACAGTTTGACATTCATATTCTATGCACCGGGATAAATTTTCTGAAGAACTATTTATGCATCTTGCACTGCAGTTAGCAAATACCATGGAAGCATATTCCTAAATTTAACCAACAAAAAGAAAAAAAGTTGCATATATGAAAGAACCTTATGAACAAGGGCACAGGGTTTCCACTTGACGCAACAGAATGAAGCTTTACAATTTCTTTTTCACAATTGAAGAGAAAGGTACTTACAAGCCTTTTAAGTTTTTGACTCGATAGAAAGAAGCTTTACAATTTTTTTTTTCACAAACTGAAGATAAAGGTATTCACAAGCCTTTTATGTTTAATACTAAAATATAATGCAAATGTAAAAGAACTCTCAACAGTGAAATACTAAATTGATTGCAGAAACGAATATTACTTGAGATGAAAAGAGAGTGCATCTTGATATTGCTTCTTCATTCCAACGCACAAATTCCGTCACAACAGTAACAGATATCTGTTGGTGGGAAGATGCTACAGAAGCTCCCTTTGATCGCCCAATTGTCCCAGTTGATTCAGAGAGCTGCTGGCTCTCAGCATGCAGTTCTTCCATCTGCATGATATGATACAGACAGTTGCCTTCAGAGCAAAGTTTGTATTGTATTATTTGATCAACAATAATATCATTATTGCTAACCTTGGATTGATATAGCTGTCTAAGTGAGGCCTGCTCATGTTCAGGATATTCGTCTTTGTGAGAAGAGAACAGAGATTCCGTAAGGCCTGCATCAACAGAGGAAGTTGCTATTATTAAACCAAAGTGAAAGGAAAAAGAAGAGTACAAAAATCAATTTCAGAAAGGAAAATAGTACTAAGTTATTTCATTATAACACCCATTTAACATTAACAATGTCACCACTAATAGTTTATTAAATCATTACCAAGAATCTTCAGAAAGGTTTAGCATTGCTAGTTAATGAAAAATAACTGCAATGTCTTGCCAATCAGTCCTTATTTGTTACAACTTTAGAAGGTAATGTTAGCTCAAGATGAATGGAAAAGTTATCATTTCAGTAACTCGGTCCAATTTCACATAGCCAGCCACACGCATTCATTAGGGATTGTAGACATGGCTATCTTTTTGCCTTTCCATTTCTCACAATAGCTGAATAAAAAAAGTGCAGAAGGGAATTGCGGGACCACCCTCTAGCCCTGGTCTCAGCTGACCAAAGGCCCTCAATGCCACATGCGCAATTGGTGCAACAATAATCAGTAATAAAAAAGAAAAACATATGGTTACAAAACAGAACACAGTTCACTTTTTCCAGGAAATAATGCTGCTGTAAATTACTATATTACTCTAAGATTGCCTAGTATCAGTCTTAATTTCTGCAACTTAACCAGAGAACCAGAAGAGTTAATTCATTACCCTCAACATCCAAGTCGCCACATCCCACAGCTCGTAGCTCTCTGGCAAGCTCCTGAGTTTTTTCATATGCCACCGCTAGCATTCTAAGATACTGAAGCCACAAGTAAAATGTAAATTAGGTCAGGGTTTGATTATCACTTCAAATTGAAATTAACATATGGGTTGATAGTCTAATATATCTTGAATTTTTCAAATTGAATCCTACACTTTTAATTTTATCAAGTTGGTTCATCAGTTACATATTTTGTTTAACTTGTATCCCATGGATCTAGTATGCTAAAATAGCACGAAATTGAAGGCAAACATAGACATTGCATGCCGCCTTTGGAGAATCGAGCCCCTCCAGATCCCAAAAAGCCACAAATCAGATGACATTTTGCAAAACTCCTCCCCTTTGTGAACCTGCTTAACATGCTTGTTGAGATTCATATTTTACAAAACAGCACCATTCGGTGGCTCTCAAGTCTGAAGAAGAGTTCACCTTTTAATTCAACAAGTTATTTCCATATTTGTTTTCAATTTCAGTGTTATAACATGGGCCTCGCCTCAAACCCATTGGATATGGTTGAAATAAAATAACTTATGGACCAAATTGATAAATTAAAAGCACGGGTACGATTGAAAAGGTGTGCAAATTTAGGATATATTAGACCATTAAACCTTTGATATATGCTACAGTAAGAAATAATTCTACTCACTAACAAAAGTCCGCCTTCTCCAGCAGGAGGTAAATTAACAAGAGATGGTTTCACTAACAATTTGTCTAAAAGAGCTGTAACTCGCTGCTCCAAAACTCGCTGCATAAAATTTGGAAATCAGTAATTATGAAATGAAAAACAAAATTTTGATATATGTATATTTGCATCAGAGCATAAAACACATGATATAATAAAATAAGCGCATTTCAGAGTACCTGCACTAAAATTGACATGACATCATTAGGAGAAGGAAATACAGCCATAATTGTAGCTGCCTCTTTACGAACAGTATCTGCACAAAAAAAAAATAATGTTTTTAGCATAACTCTAAAGAATTCAACCCTGAGCACTAGTATGAAGGGTATTCTTCAAACCTGTAATTTCTTTGTACAACAAAGAAAGCCCACGAGCAACATTGCTGGGACTAGGTTGAGAAACCTGATCACCAAGAACCAATCTGGTGTCTGCATTCATAACTTCAACATCAATGAACATCGGACGTGTTGCCACATAATGTTGCATAGCACTGGTACCCCTGTTAAACTGCAATGCAAAGGTAAACCAATGTGATGAATGGGAAAAAGATTCTTCAATTGATTTATAAGATCCATTTTGCCTCAATCTGATTAAGCCCACTATAAAATCAAAGAAAAATGGAGAAAGCATCAAAAACAAAAACCTAGAAAAGGGAAATAAACTTTATCTAATCAACAGAACTATACTTCATCTTTCAGGTTTTACCTTCTCTCCAACAAGTAACTTAAATGCATTAACCATTTAAAAAAAAAAAAAAAAAAAAAAACACACAATTATGCCAGGCTTTAATCCTATTGAATGTATGTATAATGAATCAAAAACAATATAAAACTATGTAATCAAAGGGCACTTCAAGCAGATGAATCAAACTATACCAAAACAGATACAACGGAAGAAGAGGAATGTAAAACATGAAAAAAATAATTGAAAGTCTCAAACCACAACAGAACAATGACCAGGAAGGCTAACTTGTAATAGGAAGGTCTGCAAGGAAGAACGAAGTAACAATGAAGATGATGACAATAGCAAGTGACTGAAAAGAGGACTGCAAAGTGAAATATGGGTACTCCATATGATAAGCTGATAGGAAAACAGAACACCATACATATTCAGATCACAAATAGCTAACAGTATACATACAAATCATGAAACTGCAAAGGAAGTTCTGAAGGCTTTAATCATCAAATTGAATGTCATTCGTAGCTAACAATTAGAATCTACAAAATATTCCGAGTGACCAAGAAATTCTCTCATGTGCATATTTTAAAATGGAGAACTGAAAAGAAGTACATTGCAGGAGAGAAAGATGGGCAAAGTTCATGCACTGTAAGTTTGGTGTTAATGTCAAAAGTGTTATCTCTAATCACATAGGAAAAACAATTACCTGAGATAAAATTTTAGCACATTCTGCCATGGTAGCCAATTCCCTTCTCTGAGACGCTGCATCAAACCGAGACAACAATCTGTTCTCCAGTTCTACATAAAAAAAAAATTACATAAAAAGAAACAGCGTCATAAGATTAGACAGGAAAGGGACAAGACTAACAATCTGAGAACATCATTTCAAATCCAACCACTTTTTCCTGTTTCTGGCTAGCTGAAGACCATAGGTTAATGCAGTAGTATGAAGATCAGTTTCAACCTTCGATACCATAAAGATTCATTAGTTCTGTTAGGCAGGTGATCATTAGGCTAATATTGGCAATGCAATAGATGAAATACAGCATTCCCAAAATAACTTTGGAAGGATTCTAAGGTTACAGGATAAAAACATAGAACAATAATTACAGTACCATTGCAGTAATCTTGAAGATTAGCAACTGCAACTTCTAATCCTCTGCTAGCAGTTGCATTTCCCATAACTGATGGTACAGATATGCCTTGTCTTCCAATATCTTCCTCCGCAAAGCAACCTAAAATCCACAGAAAAAGCATGATAATTCATATGGCTTAAAAAATCATGCAAATAATTGCGCAAAAATTACATGTTTTCAAAATAGATTAGCTAACCAGTATATAATTATGCATAAATATCTTGTTCCCTATGAGTTCAACATTATTGTTCTTTTTTTTTTTATATGCAGCATTATTGTAACTGCTAGGAACCAAAAGAAAGGTCAATTCCATTTTTTTTCTTGAAATCTATGGTAAAGTTAAATATTTACTTATAATTTCCTTAATCCACTAGAAAAAGGTCCAAAATTTCTAGGGTGCATAGGATGGTATGTACATCCAACAAAAATATTCATAAAATTATAATCCAGAAAAGATTGAGATGAAAATCTCACAATAAAATAAATATTCTGACACTGTAGAACATAGGACAAGGAAAAGTTCTATTTGATTTGCCTTGACCAAAAGCAGTAAATGCCTTTAGATTTATTAAAAAGGTGCATGTCATTGGGCTACATGAATTAGGACATATAGTCAGAAACGCATATTGAAAATTACATTTGCTAGCTTATAAAAAGTAAGGGTTTGGATATCATTTAGACTCAATTGAAGTGGATTTCGCTTATTCAATCTACATGCAGAGGAAAGACCACAAGATCGATATTCAAAAGCAGTAAGTTTAGTGTAGCAATCATCTTGCTTATGCATAAGGATAAGAAGCCAAGCTAGTGGAATTCTGAGAATTCATAGCTTTATGAGTAATGTCATCTTACGTAGTTTCTGCGCAATTGAAGCAGCCTCCGCGACACGGCTGTCATCTGAAAACAAAGGTGAAAGTTCCATTAAATCGCCTGGGCTGCCATTAAACTCCACCAGGTACTGCAGGAATTAAATTAGAAAGATGTTAGTGCATTCTAAACCAAGCAAAAGATACCAAAAAGATGGCTGAGATTACCTTAATGAGCTCTATCGTTTGGCCGGCTGTTTCCCTCTGAGCATCTGCACTCTGATAAGGGTACAAAAGAAATAGATATGTAACTGTAAAACAGGAAGCCAAAACAAATAATAATCAATCACTCTACAAAATTTACCTGCAGATGATCTCCTATTTTTGCAGCAGTCTGCCCAACACTTGAAATACGTGAGTCCAACCTTGCAAAGCTGTCAAATAATCCATCTACACCCTTTTCCAACTGAAAGACAAAAAGCAATTTCAGATTCAGATTCACAAGTTTCTTGTGTGCAACAGGATACGAAAAACTGATCTTAGTTTCCAAATATACCAACCTCAGCAAGTGTCTTACGGTGCTTAGAATCTTGGACAGAAACATCTTTCCTCAGATTGGAGAGCCTTCCATCAATCTTGAAGCCAAATGGAAAACCTTCATTATAAAGATTTGAAAACCTTGTAAATTCCGTAGTCATATTTTAGATGCCCTACCTGTGTTCGAAGATCAATCAACTCTCTGCAAGAATCCCTGAACATAGACAGGAGAGCATCTACTTCTGGAAATAAAGGGGACAGCCCTTGCGTAAGTTTTGATATATCAGAGGGGGCTCTTACATGCCCATTTGCTAAGAGATCGCTCCCACTAATCCCATGGCCTTCTGCTGAATCTGATTCTTCTTCTTGGAAAGATGGTAGCAGTTCGTTTACCAAGTTCCCAAATAGTGCATCAAACGAAAATTCACCCTACATATTGAATTCAAATTCTAAAGTACATTTAATTGCATAAAATAATTAATCTGAATTGAGTATAATTTCCCATTACAAAATATTAATTAATTACTTCTTTCTCAGAGTTCTTTACCTTAAAGTCCTCTATGTCCAGAATCAGTGGAAGGGAACCAACTGATGAAGTTTTTGAATTTCTATCTCCCCTGATTCCATCTCCACTCTCTTTCATCTGGTTCAAATGATTTATGTTATTACAATATAACTAACAAAATAATTCTCGGAACGTAAAATCATCATCAGATCGTAAATAACGTTGACAATTATCATTAAAGAAGCAGAAGAAAATAAGTGCAACTGCAAAGGTACATGCACTATATTCATCTAAATGAAGACAGAATCAACGCTGATAATTTTACAATTCGAGAAACGCAGGCAACATAAATCACAGAATATAAATAATTTCCATCTGTTTTCTCAGCAACCAAACAAACAAGAGAAAACGATTTAGCTGCTTATCTAACCCTCACCTTCCATTTACAGCTCAACCAGTAAACAACAATAAATAAATCAATCAAAATTGTCTTAGATTCCTGAAAAAAATCTTCATTGAACACAGTTCAGCTATATACTCGTAGCAAAAACAAAAACAAATCTGCGAATTTAAATAAAAGAAGCAAAACGCATGTCGTTTTAGATCATACAGCTAAAATGAAACAGCGCAAACGTGAGGAAATGGCACCTCTATGGTGGTTCGATGAGCAAGAAACAATGGCGGAGACGATAGCCAGCGAGTTTGCCCGTCTTCTATGCTCAGGTTGGGTAGATCGAGCCAGGTGAGAACCAGGGAGAGACAAAAAAGAAACAGACTCTTCTTGAACGAATATTACAATGAAAAATAATATTTGTTTCCACTAGAATTACGGTTTTGGCCTCTTGACTACTGCAAATGTGAACTATTTCTGATAGGGTAATTTTGGAATTTAAAATGTCCAGCAAATTAAGCTGGACGTTCATCTTTTTGGTGCGTATGCTTGCGTTTGTTAATGTTATCGAAGGTCCGGCGAAAAAGGGTATAAATAAATACAGACGATTTTTTTAGGAAATTTAAGTTGATTTAAATAATAAATTTAAAATTCAGTTATTTGAGCATTTGGAGAAGGGGTTTTATATGCATTTACTATTTTGATATGTTAGAATATTAATATTTTCATCTGTATAAATAAATTTTATAAAATTTAATTATAATTTTATAATTTTATATTTATTTTAAATTTAACTTCATTTAAAATTTTAAATAATTAAAATATATGAAATAGAAAATAATTAAATTAAATTTTATCAAAATAATTAATATTTCTAAATGAATTTCATAATTTTAAATTAATAAATTTTAAAAAATTAAAATATTATTGTTATTAACTTTAATAATATACTTATAAGTGTATTTTTTATTAAATGAAATATTAAAATAAATTATATAATTTTATCAAATATAATATTTATTTTATTTAAAATAAATTTTATATTTAATATTTAATGTACCAAATATAATAATTCATTTATAAATAAATTATATTTAAAATTTATTTGTAAATGAAATGAATTCTTTCATAAAAATATAAATGAAAACTTCAATATATAAAAGAGTATTAAAAATATATGATTATACTAAAATTTTAATATTAGACCTTTCTATAGATGTGTTTTAACATAAGAATATTAAATTTATTTTTAAAATAATGAAATTACAATTATAATCTAATTAATTAAAACTAGTCATTTAACTTATATTTTGTGCGATGTTATTATGCCTAATATTATTTTCTTTGAGTTCAAGACATGATGTAGACATCACAAAATATTTTATACTTATTACCTAAGATATCCCGACATAAACTTACCACAATTTTAATTTTGTAATATTAAATCACATAAAAATATAATTATTTTTAGATTATACTTTATTTGTAATTATTTTAATTTTATCCTATTTTATGTAGTGAAGAATCAAACGAGTTCGAGTAAAGATCACTATTCACCATCTACTGTATAGGTGGTTCCGATGCAGGCTCGGTCCAATCAGACATATGCAATGGGCTGGGCCGAGGTTGTACCAGGTCTATTTAATTTCTATATTTTCCAAAGCGATTAACGGAAAATCAACAAAACCACCGTCATTTTGCAGGCTACGATCCAAATCCCTCTTAAATATCGTTTTCACCAATTAATAACCATCACAACAGCCACTTAACGCCGCTCCTCTCTGACAATCGGATAAAAAAACGTGGACGATGCAATTCCTGAGCCTGAGATTCGTCCAATTTTTGAAATAATTGGAGTCATTTGGACGGAGCTTGAGACTTGGTTAAGCCGTTGCGTACAGAATCGGGATTGAAGCTGCTTCGCCCTCGGAATTACCGGCGAGGTAAGGACTAAGGATGGTGACATTTCACGACTTTAGGATTGTTTTGGAGATTACCTCGACATATTTATATACAATATTTATCATGCGACCTGCACGCGGAATATAACACGTGGCGTGACGGAGCAATTTAAGTAGATTTCGAGGTTTTCCCACTTATTCCCGCTCTAACAATTTTTCTGAGTTTCAAATTCGCTCCATTTTTCCAGATGAAAAATGAAGTGGGAAACATAGAGATAAGAGAGCAAAACGACAGCGAGCAAACGAGAAACGGAGACATAGCGAAGCATGGTCAATAATACTAACTCCTTTGCCAAGACAATCTGCTCTATCTGCTATGAAGATCTCAAGCCCATAGTCGAAGATCTCCAAGCCATCTCCATCTGTGGCCATGTCTTCCACGAACTCTGGTACTTGCATTACATTTACATTTATTACCACTTTTTTGTATAAACATATGTGTTAAGATTGACGTGACTTGTTTTTTATATCCTAGCTTGCAGCAATGGTTCGAGTACTGTTCGAACTCAAAGAAGTGCAGTTGTCCAGTGTGTAAGCAGAGCTGCACAGGAAGCAATGTCGCTCGGCTTTATTTCCAATCTGTGGGGGATCAAAATGAACTTGTGTCTCAGAAAGTGTTTGATTGCAAGGAGGATCCGGAGCTGTTGCGTGGAGAAATGAGGAGATTGGAGGTGAAGGTGTCTGGTCTCACTTCAAATTTGGAGTGTCAAGGCAAGGAAATCAAATTGCTATACAAGGAGGTAATTTTTAATTTGCTAAGATATAGGAGAAAGAAATTTAAAAGGCAAAAGAAAATAAAGGGGAAAAGGAAAAATTATCAATTAACATCTGCTCAGACTAAATCAGGTGTAAACTAGATTGAAGATCCTCAATGGAAAATTTTCATGGCTATTTGGCATGAAAGATGACGAATTTACAATGACCATATTTGACCAAACACAACACTTGTCCCTTTTGTCTTTCCCCATTTTTTATTAACTGAAGGCTAACTATAGTTTGTCAACACTTATACCTTTGTTTATTGCTGAGAAAGTTAGAATTGCGAGGAAAGCTAACATTTAAACCTTTAATTGCGTCATATTTACACCTACTTGAAACAGAAATGAATTGGGATTCAGCTTTTATTTACTTCCTTGAAATGGAATTAAAGCTCAAGACAGATCACCTGCTGAACTGCAAATAATAGTCTAATACAAAAAATTGGCTTAGTTGGATTTGAGCATATATAAAACACTATTAGTTGTGATCTTCTGTTTTTAACATATGTAAACAGCTTTATAACATAATATCAAGACAAAATGCATGGTTTGTTTCAACGATTTTTTTTTTGTGGCTATGAGGGAATTCTTTTTCCAGTTGTCTCTCTGCAAGGATCAGTTGTCGAAAGAAACAACATTGAGGAATGATGCAATTGAACAAAAAACTTCAACTCAACGGCTGCTGCATTCAAAATCTGAGGTGAATTATTGTCTGTGTAGTTGTTTCATCATTTGTAGCATTGATTGAGTCATAGAAACTTAAAATGATATTTGATCAATTGAATTATAGGAGCTTGATACTCTGAAGTTGGAGTGCTTGAGGCTCCAAGACAGGAATATGGCCTTGGCCAAAGAGTTAGCAGCACTGAAACTGTAAGTGAACTTATGTTTGCTCCATCAGATTCTTATTAAGAACTCTTGTTACTAATATTGTCATATGGTTTATAATCCAGAGTGTCAGATCTGAACCTGGAGGAGGATGAAATTTTAAAGCTCGCATCTTTTGGTAATGAGGCCAACTACAAAGACACCATAGACATTCTAAGGAAGTCCTTGGTCATCCGTAATAAGTAAGTTGCGTATTTGTCTGCTTATAATTAAATACACGGACGGGAGCAGGAAATTGTTTTGAGTTTTTTGCTTTTTAATTGGATTTTATTGGTTTATGGCCAAGTGCCAACATGATTGAATCTTTAGGTTTATTCATTTTGAATTTGAAGCTGACAGCAGAAACTTAACTTTTACTTGATATCTATCACTAGATTAGTAGTGTTTGTTGCTACCTCTTCATGATAGTTGCTTTTGCTGCAATATTGCAGGATTCACCCTTTTGATTCTTTCGCCAATGTTTCTTTTGGCATATGTCATTCTATTTTATTTGATTTTCATATAGTTCATAGGTGCACAATTCTTTTACAGGAGTTACAAAGAATTGATGGCCAAGTGCAATCAACTTGGAAGGGGTGAGGCACGTTCTTGTAAAAAACTGGAGAAGGCAAAGGAAAAGATAACTAAATTGAAGGTAAATATATGAGGACTTTGTTTAAGATTCTCCAAGAAAATCTCATTTTACAGTGAATCTTTTTTCCTACTTGTGGCATGGAAGTTATTTCTAATTTGGCTAAAATGGTAATTTGCTTTGTGGTCATCATCAGACAAAGGTCCAAGAACTAGAGATGATAGTTGAAGTGAAAGATAATGAAGCTTTGAGGGCTTTAAAAGCCTCAAAGAAGATTCAATGTAAAGAAGTTACCACAAATAGCCCCAATTTTGATTCAAATGCTTTTCCCACCAGTCAGGTTTCTCCACAAGATCAAGTGGAAAAACATTCTAAGTCTGTGGTCAAATTGGATCAAACTGAAAACTTGAACAGTGATCAAGGAAATTTCAATATCATTAATGACGTGGGTGCCAATTCCACCAAAGAATGGACAAGTATCATGGCTGTTAATGAGAGAAGTACTTGCTATATAATAGATGAAGCTGCTTCGGAATTTCCTGCACTTCATGTACTTCCAGATACTGATTCGAAGAATCCAATCAGTGAAGATGTAAAATCTACTCTTGCAAAGTCAGAAACAGTTTCTAGCATCAACAGCAAAGCCAAAGTGAATGGACTAGCAAACCCAGGTGGAATTTTTGGTTTAAGAGCTTGCATCAACAGCAATAAAGGTGACACTTTGGTTGCTGCTGATGAGGAAGTTACTTTAATTCTTGATGATGTACAAAATGATCAACCTATGCTCAACATTAAGAAAGAATCTTCATTCCCAGTTCCATTTTCCAGGCCAGGTAGTTTCCTTTTGTTGCAATTTGAATTTGATGCAACTGGTTTTAAGATGTAGATTAAACCATATGCTTTGTAAAATTAATTCATATTTGCTAGTTGGGCACAGGGCACCTAATTTAACCTCAACATATATTTTGCTTTGAAGGAATACTTGCTCAGATCCTAACATCATTGCATTTGTTGTAACATAAATATCTGCAGGGGAAATATGTTTTTCAAGTGGATTGCTGGGTCCTGATGGAACAAACCGGTATTTGGGGAAATGGTGCAAGCGTGGCCAAAGTAAGGGATTAGCGGCCTTGAAAGGAACAAGCACAAGCAGTGGTAATTTAATTGCAGTTGGATCTGATGGGAGAGGTGGTAGAATTAAAGTTTTGAGGTCCCTGAATCAATCCTCATTGGTGGGTGCACAAACTCATTTTCCATCCAACACATTTAGTTTAAAACATCCTTTGTTTGTGAGTTGTAACCTGTTTCTGTCATTGGTGCATTAGTTGCTCTCCTGATAGTGTTTGCTATTGCTTTTTTGTTGATATTGAGAATTAAATCTGGTAGTCACTATTGTTCTTTGGCATATTTTATATATCATTCTTTCTGTAGTGTGTTGGGGAGTTTTCAGATCATTTGCTAATAGAGAAAATTAAAGTTGTTATAAACAGTGTATCCATTATACTTTGATTTGTGGTTCTCCTGCTAGCATTTTTATGTTGCCCACGTAAGTTCGATTTTAGTTGTCATTTCTGTGTATTACTGTCCATAGTTGCTAGGCTGATTGTGCGTTCTATCCATGATCTTTATGCAGGGTAGGAAGGAAAATTCTGCAGCTGCAAAGAGGTGCAAGTATGGAGCCAAAGCAAGCAATTTGCAGATTGAACACTTCTTTGGGAAAACAACTCATTAATCAAAGGTGTGCATATCTGAGATGTGATTTCTTGTGTTTGAGAAGAAATCTAGGTATCTATTTGTATATTTGGAGGAAACGAAAATGAAGAAAGAAGTGGAGGACATTCTTTTGTTACTTATGTTTATTTTATTTTCCTCCAACCTCCTCGCCTTCCATAATTGAATCAAGTAGCAAACTGGTTGATGCTCTCATTAGGGTTGCAGTCTACCAGTGGCCACATCTTAATGGATGTCAGTTAACATCATTTAGATGGCATTATTTTTGGGTTAGCTTATTCAATTTGATATGTTGACGCATTAAAAAATCGGCATGCTGTTCTGAATACAGAGACTGTTAAAAGCTGTTTTTCTGTCATATTGTTTTGATATATAGTGTTGATTAGCTAATGAAGAAACTCTTGTTTATCCTTGTGATGGTTCTCATGTGATTGATGGTCAAATTGGGCAGATAACAATCTCCAAGTGATATATGATATAGAAATTTTTCCCCTCCAGGATTTCTAGTGCTTCTTTTGAGCAATCTGCAACCTTCCTAAAAGAGCTAGAAGAAACTGAGAAAAACATTGGGAATTTGAAACCAGAGATGAGCCTTTTTGGTGCAGCAGTACATAACCATTTCTAGTTATAAGGGTGTTTGAAGTACAGGTATTTTGCCATTAGCAATTACACATACTGGTCCTTTCTGGTGCAAAGTCACATGGCCACTCTGCAGGCATTTGCAAACAGCCGCTAGATGTTTTGTCGAAGTGCATGAGGCTTATGGCACAGAAATATATGGCCTTTTTTTTTGACATCTGTTTGTCAGCTTTCTTTTTTTTGTCACTGGATTATTTAGGTACCTTAACCCTGCAGCTGTGATATATTTCTGCTTTTGTTGTGTAGTATTGGTTATAATGTCCCTGTGCAGGGAGTAGGGAGAGTTGCGTTTATCAGTTTTTTTACCATCTGATGCAAAATTGAGGTTTTGGCATTCCATTATTAAGCCAGTTCCTTTTTTTTTTTTTTTTTTTGGTCGGGTTGCAAAATTTTTAGTCAAGCTAAAATTCTCAATGGTCTTTTCAGTTTTCATAATTATTTGGAGCATATTATCAAATGAAACTTACATGGATGATCCATATGTAATAAGTATTACACTTTTATTCTGGGATAAGTACGTCAATTTGATTGCAAATATTAGATATATTTTTTCATGTAATAATGAACTGAAACACGCAACATTCAGTGTATGGCGTTTATACGAAGTGAAGGTGTATGCAGAGGCAGACAGCTTATGATATGGTACAAAGCAGGACTAAGCTGTAGCAGGCATTATAATTCTGCATTTTTTTTTTGTTTGAAATGACAAATAAAAGCACATGGTCGGTTGCTAGGTTTTTGAAAGTTCTTTATGACTTGTCGAGTCTTCATTTGTTTCAGCCTGCGGTTTTGGTTGATGTCATGGTGACTGGGTTTGGTAATAGTAATTTTTTATGATCTTTGGAATGGCGAGTAAAATGTTGAATTCAAGTTTCTCGTCGAGAGAGCAGAAAGCCAAATTTAATATACTTATGGGACGCTCCCATATTAAGGTGTTTTTTTTATTTTATTTTTTTATGAAAGTATTAATATGTTAGTGAGGAAGGGAAAGTTAACAGGACAAAGCAGGCAGTCGAATTTGAGTTCCTGTTAATGTGTCTGATGGCAATTAAATTATTATTTGCTGGCTCTTCTTAGGATGATTTGGTTTAGTTTTAACTTTGGAACTTTTTTGTGATGAAATTCAATTCAACTCTATCAAATAAAATTCAAAAATTTTTTGAATTAGTCATTTGAAATGATTGATGATCTGAAATTTTGACATAGTTTATTTTTCAATTTTTTTTTTTAATTTTCACATCTTATATTTTGTCATCGATTTCCATTTGATATAAATTATATTTTTGCTTTTCTTTTCTGGGCATTGAGCTTTTATTTGATTTAAATTGCAGGATTAGATTATATTTGTCATTGGAAAAAAAAAACAAAGAACTATAAGATTTTATCACATTACAAGAATCTTATAATAATAGATAGAATATTTATTATTAAGATAATATTTCTGGGAAAGATATTGGAGAATCTTATTGATTGCTTAAAAAATTGATCTGAGAAAGATTTGAGGATCCAGTTAAAATGGCAAAACAAAGAATTAATCACATTATTGCTTTAAATCACGGCCGCCTCTGGATTTAGCGGCTGCAATTGCAAATAATGTGTTCTCCCAAATTAAATTTAGAGAGTGTTTGGATAGGAAGATAAACGTTATAAACTGTGTTTTAAGAAACGTTATAAACTGTGTTTTAAGAGGAAATTAAGGAGTTTTATAATTTTTAAAGTGTTTGGGTAAAAAAAGAAAACTAGATTATTTTTAGAATTTAACGCAAATTTTAAAAGCTGGAGAGGAGTTTTATGATTAACGCTCATTTTTAATAAAACTGATTATTTTAATAAAATGCTTATTTTTATCCAAACAGAGGGTTGAATTCGAAAGACAACGCGTCAATGACAGTTCAAAAGCAAAGAAAACTTGCTTTATACAAGAGGTGAGGCGCACCTGGTTCATTTTAAGTTTTAATTATTTTCTGAAGAGATGGCTCATGGCTTGCCAGACAGTGACATGCACATCCCAATCCCTATGTTGTATTCAAAATACTGAGCGTTATACACATTCATTCATCCTTAAATTTGGATAAAACTTTAAATAAAAGGAATAATTCAAAATTTTTATTTTCATGCTTTTAATTTCTTAAATTAAGACACTTATCATCTGTGTTAAAAATCTAGTTTTTTTCTCTACAAGATTTTGTAATACACTTTAGATTTCACTCACATCAATATGAGGCAATTCAAGTTAACTTATATGTTTGAAAATTACTCTTCATAGATAATTTCTTAACATGTGTTAGAATTTATTAACACCACTTAATATGTGGGCATATTTGGTTTGGTTATAGTGGTTGAAAGTTGATGATTATTATTAGTGACTAATATTTTTAATAATATCATTCATTTTATAAAAATTTGTTAGTTGTTATTGATCGATGTAATATGACCAATGGCATATATTATTTTTAATTTTAATATCTTACAAAAATAAAATTATTAATTAAAAATTCTACTTAATTTTTAATATATATTTGTATATTTTCAAAAAATGAATATAATAATTAATTTAAATATTGTAAATAATTTTTATAATTATTTATTATTTTTAAAAATATAAATAAAAATATCATATGAATAATTAATATTAAAAAAATAATTTTAATAATAATACTTTTTTTATCAGAGTAATATGATAAGGATAATATAGATATAGAAAATGCCTAGAATTAAGAATTTTGGAAAATAAAAGAATTATTTACTGGTCTCTAAATAACATATCTGGAAGGAATATATGTCTGTAGTACTTTTTATCATATATATTAATATAAATTTTTAGTCATTTAAAGCAAAATTTTAAAAAATTCCAAATAAAAGTAAGTTTTTTACAAAAATAAAGTAAGTTTTGCTGTAAAATACCTATAATAATATTAACTTTTTTTAGCAACAATTTGTTTTTATTGTCATAAATTTATAGTAATGTTTGCTGATAATTCTAATATTTATTGTGGTGATTATTAAAGAAAGGTTTATGTTGATTTTTTCCATTTTGGAATCTAAATTATGGTCTATCATATCATATTTGTTAGGTAAATGTTGATTTTTCTTTGTTGGAATCTACGTTTGGTACGATCATATCATATGAATTGTTTCGAGCAATTGTGAAGGTACGATTTCAAATTGTTTAGTCCGCAAACGAAAATAATTGGAGATTGAAGGAAAGAGGAAGGAAAGTACCATAACAAATTAAAAACTAAAAAAGAGAGGGAGAAATTGTGTAGAGCAATTAGACGAGATAATAGAAAAGTATATTTTTCTTATAAACTGAAATTATAGAACATCAAATTATATTGAAAATAGGATGTAATCAAGTTTTTTTTTTTTTTGGGTTTTATTCACTATAGTCTTTACATCTATTTAATGATAATTATTAAAGAATAATCATCTTATTATATAGTTCGTAATACTATTTTGATCCATTTCACCCAATGTTTTTAAAATCGAACCGATTAAAAAATTAGTAAAGACAAAGAATATTAGAAGTTTGATCGGAATCGAATCAATTAAACTGAAAAAAAACGATATATATATATATATATATATATATATATATATATATATATATATATATATATATATATATATAAATTGAGATAATATATATATATAAAGAAAATAAATATTAAGTGAGATTTTTTTTTTTTGATAAAAAAAAAAAAATAATAAATTATATTTATTTTTAACAAATATATAAAAAATCTCAATTTATATATATATATATATATATATATATATATATATATATATATATATATATATA
>CANXYC012326887.1:0-64728 GCA_948193065.1 Aleurites moluccanus
TATATATATATATATATATATATATATATATGAATGCAAATTGCATAATAAAATAGATTTTAACACTTTTTAAACTGTTGACCTTCGAAAATCCTAGACCCATGATATAATAGTCGTTTTGTTGTCGAAACTCTATTGAAAAATGAATAAAATTTAAAAAAAAATTACATTTTTCTTATCGCCGGTCATTTACAGTTATTTGAAAAGGATGGAATCAATATTATGGATGATTAGCAATCTTAAAGTAGATAACGGGACTGAGAGGAGAAGACACAAAATTTTTGAAGCGAATGGAAAAACTGAAATGTGAATTAAGGAGAACAAAAAAAGTTTTGAAGAAATCGATTGAGGAAAAATGGAAAGACTGAAGGTAATGGTTTCTTTCAAATGATGGACAAGAAAAACGGTTTGAAAAAATGAAAAAAACGGTAAGATGGTTTGTGTCTTTTGATTTTCCTCAAATTAAATAAGGGTAATTATGTCATTATAAAAAGTCAGATTTCATAATTTTAATTAAAAGTAATGGGGAATTATTTTTGTAAAAACCATTAAACATAATGGTATTCCCATAAATTTCCTATTTTTTTTATTTTTATTTTTTTGTATGGTGCAAAATGCTTGCATTATAGGTTACTAATTTGGGCCACAGGTGGACGAAGCACATGATCTCACCGATTCCTACTCCGACAAGTTAGTCACCACCGACTCTTCCCTTGCTTCTCTTTTCTATGTTTTGGCCCTGAATTTGATGGATTATTACTCACCTTTTGCCCTTCGTTGTCGCTTCTATTCTCACTCGAACTGGCAATCGAATCACTATCTTGACAATTAGCCAAAATTCTATACTCTTTTATTTTCTGATTCCATAAAAAACCTCCTCCACAAATACTCAACCCTCCACCGCCACTAGCTAAGGTTTTCGAAGAAACTAATGGAGGAAACGATGTCAGATTTGGAACAAAACAATAAAAATTGTGGTGGAGAAAAACCTTAGACCGACAACGAAAGAAGGAGAAACCATGAGAATAGTGAAGATTTGTATGTGTTATTAGCCTTTGAGTTTCAATCATCGATGACATAGCATTTTGCATCAACAGATTGATTACCAATTTTAGTTTGATTACCATTTTCTTTAACTGATAATTTCAGTTTAATTTATTACTCATATATTCATTTCTTATATTTTATATGTTTGATTGAGTGGACTATACAGGAATGGAAAACAATTGAAAATGAAAATGAAAATGAGGATTATTATGAATTTTTTACAGTAATTTAACAGATGTTTTTATAGGACTTCAAATTTTAATTAAAGCAAAATATATGAATATTTTAGTATAATTTTAAAAATACAAAAACGATTTAATATAATTTGAAAAAATACAGGGATGTCAGAGTAATTAATTCTAAAATTAATAATGAGTGTTGGTGGTGTGAATTGTGGAAGAATAGATGATAACCATCATAGTGATGATAATGAAGTTAGCCATTTAGTGTGGTGGTATTTGTACTGGCTTGAAATCAAAACCATAACCATGGCCTCATGGTTCTGAAATCGTCCTTACACAAACTACCAGGCTATGAGCCGGATTTCATAAAAGAAAGAAGCTCTTGTCCAAACTAAGCCACAATAGCCAAAAACTAGTGGAATCACAACTAGCCCATGAATAGGCCTAAATATATAGAACAATGAAGTAAAATGTCCAAGATTTGGAAAGTATCTATCCAGCATGGCAAATCCATGTATCTTATGCCAATGTACTTTTTGCAAGGCCTTCAAAAATAATAATGACATTAAATTTATAGTTTTAACCTGGATATCCAAGCTGACTTTTACTATCAACAATAATGACATAGAAATAACTAAATAATAGAAAACATAATATGTTGTCTATAAATCTTCAGGATTGTACATAAATTACATCCAGGAAATAAACCGATTAAAAATACTCATCTACATAGATGAAAGTGTAAGCACATGCACCTGTGCCATTGAACTAATAGCCTCATGGTTAAATGTGTATCTTATAATCCAGGGGGTCATAAATTTAATCATTGACACTCCATTCCCCTTTAAAATTTTCCGATTTACCAATAAAAAAGAAGAGGAAGAAAAAAAACATGCATATGTGTTCCATTAGATTCACATATCAAACACAAAATTCAAATTCAAATCCAAAAAATGCAGCTTTAAACAAAACTATATAATATGATAGTTTCCAAGCAAAATCATTGAAAGAAATATACTAAGTGAAAAAAAGAATAAACTATATTATCATGAAGAAGTGTCAAGTCAATGAAATATATATGGATGATAGGAAGAAGAAGGAAGCAATAATGAAAACTCAATTAGGTGGGCCAACTACATGAACTTCTGGTTACAAGTTAACAAGAAGTAAGAACTCCCATGATAAGAACTTCTTAGACACCCTAACACTTTAACATCTAACAAGAAAATAAATCTAAAAAGCTCCTTCAAGTTTCCATCAATGGCTAACCACCATCAAATTCAAAATCAAGACCAAGAAGGCCTAGAACAAAATCCAGTTATAGTGTTAATGGTGCCTTTCCCAGGACAAAGCCATCTCAACCAACTATTACAACTCTCCTACCTTATTTCATCCTACAACATCCAGGTTCATTACATTAGCTCTGCCATCCATAACTGCCAAGTCAAGATTCGGGCACATGGTTTGAAGCCTCAAGACTTCAATCAAATACATTTCCATGACCTTCCAATTCCTTCTTTCCTCTCTCCTCCTCCTAACCCTGACTCGCAATTTCCAGTATATCTCCAACCATCTTTTGATGCTTTCTTTCATCTACATGAGCCTGTCACGAAACTTCTACAAGCACTCTCCCCGACAGCAAAAAGAATTATCATTATTCATAACTATAACTGGATCCATTGTTCAGGATGCTGCTTTTATAGCAAATGCAGAAAGTTACTCTGCCCTCACTATATTCTTCACCTTGTGGGAAGCCTTTGGAAAATCTTTCAACTTAGAAATTGAAATACCAATAAAGCTCCCATCTCTTAAAGGTTGCTTCTCCTTTAAGATGATGAACTTCATAAGTAATCAATATGATTTCTTAAAGAATAAAAGCTGGAGATCTCTACAATACATGCAGATAAATAGAAGGCACTTACATTGATCTTCTAGCAAAACCAGACAATGACGGTGCACAACAGAAATGGGCAATTGGGCCACTAAACATGGTAAACACTCACAATCACAATAATATAAATAGCCAAGACAAATGCTTGAAATGGCTAGATAAACAACCACTAAATTCTGTTATATATATTTCTTTTGGAACCATAACCTCCTTGGCAGATGAACAAATTAAGGAACTTACAATTGGATTAGAAGAAAGCAAGACTAAGTTTATCTGGGTGTTGAGAGATGCAGACAGAGGAGATATTTTCACAAGAGAAGATCGAAGACTTGAACGTCCAGAAGGATTTGAAGAAAGAGTCAAGGGAATGGGAATGATTGTGAGAGACTGCGCAAACCCAAATTGATATCTTGAGGCACCCATCAACAGGTGGGTTAATGAGTCACTATGGTTGGAATTCATGCATTAAGAGCATTAGCATGGGAGTGCCAATAGCAGCCTGGCCAATGCATTCAGACCAGCCTCAAAACGCTATGCTGATAACAGAATTTCTAAAAGTGGGTAAAATTGTTAGAGAATGGGAACTCAGAGAGGAACTAGTGACAGCTTCATGCATTAAAATTTCTATAAAGAGATTAATGATATCAAAAGAAGGGGATCATATTAGGGAAAGGGCCAAGGAATTGGGTGATATGGTCCGAAACTCTATACTAAGAGATGGAATTTCTTATGCAGAATTGGATTCCTTCATTGCTCATATTACTAGATAAAGACTTGTTTGTAGTAGTTGGTTATTTTGTGTATCTAGCTGATACTGTAATATGTCTGTGATGTAAAATAATTATCACTTTCCAGTAGTATAGTTCTTAGTTCACTATTATACAATCCAACAACTTCAAAAGCAATCATTTCATCAGAAAATTGGGTTTTTCAATCTAAAATTAAGCAATATCACTCGACACAAATTAAACAATATCACTTGAATAAATAATGGAAGTGGAACAGATAAAAGCTAACAACATGAACGATTTCATTGAATTCAATCTTAAAACTTGAAACGTACTTTCATAAACTTGCGAAATTCCAAGGGAGAAAAAAAAAAACTTCTTCAAATAATTTTGTTTATCTGCGATGTAACTTGGGAAAGAAACTAGATGAATGATGAAGCAAGCTCTTTGTCATTGAAATTGGGCACACTTGCTTCTCCTTCAGAAATTTCCCGATCTCCAACTTGATAATGCACTTCCCAGAATGAACTCAAGAAAAGAATAAGCGGGATGAAAGATGAAGATGGCCTTTCAATTAATGGTGATGGTTATGACAGAGGCTGACTCTGGCCTCAATTTACAAGTGAATTGCACTTCAGCCAATAATTAAAAATAAAAGGCCCAACAGCATCTCCCACTGTCATCTCCAAACCTGGATTTGGGAATTTGTGGAAAAAATTATAAATTAGACGGATTGAATATTTAAAATATTTAATATAAAATCAAATTCGATCCAAAATATTTGAATTTAATCCATTTGAATTACACTTTATCATGGGTGGAATTAGTCCAAGTTCAAATGAGATAAAATCTAATTGAGATTTTTTATTTCTAGGCTAAATTCAGTTCCTCTTGTTAAATTAAATTTAATATATAGTTCAAATTTGATTTAAAATAATAAAATATATTAAAAATATTTAACTTATATTGATCAAATGCATAAGGATGGTATCGAGGCAAATTTGAGACGAATTTTATTATTATCATCCTCATTTTTCATGTCTTAAAATCCCACTTCATCCCACCTCATACCCAATCGGATTAATATTTTGATAATTTATCTTCATCTCTATGGATATGAAGAATCTCATGAGTCCCATGGATCCATGTTAAAATTATTATTTTATTTTATTTCATTTTTTTATCCTATTTTAAGTTGTGTTTAATATTAAAAAATAATAAATTAAAAATTTGCATTTTAAACTAATAGATAAAACTTCAAATTCATTCATCAATAATCTAATAATTTTTTTCAAATAAACATAATATAATATCAAAAATATTAATAATAATCACAAATGAAAATAATTATATATCCAACCCATATAAATAAATGATAAAATAAAATTTAATTTAAATATTGATGGTAGTTCATGAACAATCAACAATTATCATACTTAATAAAATATTTTATATTTTTATTTATTTTTAAAATTAAATATTTATATTAGTTTATTAGTATATTCAATTAAATAAAATACAAAAATTTTTAAAGTTAATAATCAACTATTAATTATTTTTTTATATTATTTTAATCAAACCATAAAAAAAACTATATATATAAATACATATAAAGGATGAGACGGATTTAACAATATGATAAATAAAGCAGGTTTAAAAAGAATTATGGAATAAAACATATAATTCTTATCCCCGTCTTATATCCATTAAAAAAATTTAGGATTTTTTCTTATTATATCCCATTTTTCAGTAAAAATGAGGATTTCCGCTATAATTAAAATGAATCAGGACGAAACATATTAAATTGAGATATTTTACCATCCCTATTTTTATAGGGGTTTTAAGCAGTTTGAACCATAGTCCAACGTTTAAGTATAATGCTTAAGTTATGTCTCGGCGAAGAGATTTCAATGCCTAAGTTATGAGGACTTGAAAAATGAGAAAAATGGAGAACACGTGAAGGAATGATCTTTTAAGAGAGTTCAAGAAAATCCCCTTGTTATCTTTGTTTTACCTATTTATAGAAGAAAATTAAACCCTCTGTGAATACATAGTGATTATTTTTAGGATAAATCACCATTTCATCCCTAAAATTTAATGAAATTAATGAGGTTATCTCTGAATTTTTAAAACATAATTATTTAATTCATATATTTTAATTTCTTCAAACAAATAATTTTTTTCATATTTTTAAGAATTAATTATAATTTTTCTCCTATAAAATGATTTAATACACTAATTTCTCTTAATTTTTTAAAAATACACTAATTTCTACTGACTTTTTAAAAATATACTAACTCCTCCTTGATAAATGTCACAATATAATATTAGACCCTTTCTTCTAATTTTATTGTTAGTCAATAAAAAAATGATCAATAAAGACAATAAAAAAAATAGAAATGAAATTATCCTTTATTTTTAATTAATTACATCTTATTTTTGCTTTAAAAATTTCTTGTTAGGGTTAAAAAATATATTTTTATATTTTTTGATAATTTTGAAAATAAAATAAATAATTTTTTTTAAAATTTTTTTATTTTATTTTTTAAAAATAAAAAATGAGAAAATAAAAAATAAAAATATTTTTTTAATTTTTAATTTTTATTTTTAAATTTATCAAAAATATGAAAATAAATTTTTTATTTATATTCAAGAATTTAATAAGAAATAATTTAATTTTTTCTTAAATTATTTTTTAAAAAAATAAAAAATAAAAAATATTTTTTAAAAAATATTTTTGTTTATTTTTTATTTTCAAATTTATCAAAAAATATGAAAATAAATTTTTTAATTCTAAAAAATATTTTTTAAAGTAAAAATAGAATATAATTAATTAAAAATAAATGATAAAGATATTCCTGTCTTTTTATAATTTTTGTTGACCAAATTAGTTAAGGGTAAAATTAAACAGAATAGTATATTAATATAACGGCGCATTAGAGAGAGAGAATGTATTTTTAAAAATTCATAAAAAATTTAGTGATATTCTGTCATTTTATAGAAAAAAAAATAATTAATCATATTTTTAAATAAAAACAATTAGTCAACCATAAAAATAATATATTAATATTAAATTTAAAATTTTTGTACCAAAATTATCCTCAAATTATTCTTTACCGCATGATTCTTGTCGTTCTCGTCTTCTCTTTTCTTGGTAAAACAAACAGTGGGTAAGCCATAAAGCCTTGCCCACTAGCTACTGGACCTACTGGGGCCGACGTTGGAATCTCCTCACCCGTCATCACCATCAACATTGCCACACCAAGCGACGGCAAAAGGTCAGTTGCTACTGCCACTAAAGAGGCTATCTCCTCCATGGCAGATCTCGGCCAAGATCCAGTCAATGAAGAAGCTCCACCAATTAATGGTTAAGAATGGGAATTTCAACAATTGAAGAGACCAACAAAACAGAGCAGAAAAAAGAAAATAGAGCAGAAAAATCAAACAAAATCAACGCTAAAAACAGAGCAGCAAATTCAGTGGACGTCGGCACCACCACCGGCGGTCATGGACACTCCGTCTTCCTTGGCGTCGATATAGGCACCGGTAGCGCCCGTGCTGGTTCAATTTCTTTTCTCAGCTTCATTTCCTAACTCGCATGGTTGTTAGATTAGGTAGACTTAGTTGCTTTGCTAATAGCTATTGTTGTGTTTGATGCAGCTTTGTTTGATGAGAATGGGAAGCTTCTTGGAGCTGCTAGTAGCCCAATATGGAAAGAACGCGACTGAGTTGAGGTGAAAATTTTTGTGGATTTTGATTTTTTGGTTGTGGGTAATTTTTGTGGATTCTGAATTATTTTTTTCCCTTTATCTAGATGGTTTTTTGTTTGGATTTGGTTAGTTGGGGATCAAATATACCACATTGCAGTAATTAATTCCATTTGTTAATGAAAGATTATATGATTTCATTTGTGAATGTATATTTTGTTAATGAAAGATTACTTAATTTGTTTTATGAATGCTTTTTTTTTTTTTTTTTTTTTTGTGACATATTTAAGAAGGGATGAAAATTTTATAGGTAGGAAAAATTTAAGAGTAAATAAGAGGTGTTTTAGTGTTTTGGTATTTATTGGTCAAATCAAATAGAATAACTATTTAATTGATGGAATCAAAACACATAAAATAAATAGTTATTTTTAAAAATATAAAAATTATTTCATTAATTTTTTTAAATCTTAGAAATTAAATAATATTTTATCTTTATTTTTATTTCTCATCAAATTTAATTCGATTATGATTAAATCTTTAATCTCTAATTTTATACCTTAATTAATTCTAAGATATAGTTGGATCTCAAAACTTTGGTTTGGATACAAAAATAAAATTTGTTATCCAAGTTTTATTTTTTCTAATAAGGCCTCGAATGAATCACAAGCTTAAGTTAGAGCTGATTTTGAATTATATTCCATTAGTTCATGAATTTAATGGTCGAAAAAGAACTCGAGATAGATCAAGTAACAAATTAAATCAGGTTAATTACAATTTTTTCTCATAAAATGATTTAATATATTGACTATCTCTTAACTTTTTAAAAATATATTAACTCCTCCTTAACGAATATTTTGTTATATTAACACAGCATCTAACGAATGTTTCGTTATATTAGTATACACTTTCATCCTTTCATCCAATTTTATATAATTAATATTTTTTAAAAAAAATTTTTTATTTTTTATTTTTAAATTTTTAAAAAAAATATGAAAATAAATTTTTTTAATTTTAAAAAATATTTTTTAAAATAAAAATATAATATAATTAATTAAAAATAAAAGATTTAAATATTTCTATCTTTTTATTATTTTTATTTATTATTTTAAAATTAATTAATAATAAGATTAAATTAAATTATATATTAATATAACGTGACATTAAAAGAGTTTATGTATTTTTAGATGGTTAAAAAAATTTAATATATTGAGGGAGAAAAAAAATAATAATTAACCTTAAATCAATTATATCATAGGGCCTAAAGTTACAGTAAGGTCCTGTCTCATGTCAATTGATGATGTGAAAATTGGGTCTTAAAAACACAGTGGAAACTAGACAGACCCATCTATATATGATAGGCTCTTGTTGAAGAAGAAAAAGACGAAAGAAGTCACTTCTGGTGACTCGAGAGTGAGCTAAACTCCTCCTTAACTTCATAATTTGGAGATAACCCAGTTTGCCACAACGCAGAAGAATGTACGAGCTACCCAAATCTTGCTCAAGGGTCGTAAGGCACTTTAAGATCTTGATCTGCTCAACGTTTTGCAATCCGAGATCAAATTTGAACTCTCTTCTCTGTTAAAGATATGAGTCATCCATCTGTTACATGAAGATAAGATAAGAATGAGAAGTTTTTTTTGTAATCTAAAATAAGAAGTTATCATGTAGTTATCTTTATCTTTATCACTTTATTATTCTAAAACTGTATATATACATTAGTGTACGTGTAAAAGAATTAATTGAAAAATCTTTTTAAAAAATGCTATCTATTTCTAAAACTAGGAAACTCTATTCTCCTTTAGATTTTTAATTAATTTTTATATGATGATTTATAGAATGTACAAATAAATCTTACTATAATATTTAGCAGTAACTGGGATTTTTATTTTTATTTTTTTAAAGATGCTGTAAGATTTTTTATGTGAAAAGTGATGAAATGAAGTGGGACGATAAATGCTGGACTGTTCATTATGAAATAGTCCAAAAACTAATGCATCTCAGCCTGCGAGACTTTTCTTTTCTTTTCCTGATTTTGTACCATCAAATCTCTGGGTTACAATTGCACCATTTATTTCTATCCAAGTTTTTGGCAATTATATAATTTTTTAAAATTATTTTTATATAACACATTCAATAATTAAACTCCTAATTAAATTGTCAACATTGATTTTATTATGATCTGAATACGTTTTTTTATTTATTTTTTGAGGAGATGGTTTTTATCTATTACTTATATAAAAAGAAAATAAGGATGGCTCATCCTTCAAATATTATCAGTTTTCTTTTTTATGATATCTGTGAAGTATTTTATATCATAAATGCTGTAATTTAGTTTTTTTTTTTCCTTTTCATAAAAAAAATAATAATAATAACATAACATCTTTATCTATCTTGTATATTTATTTTATATTATTATCCTTCTCTCCTTTTTTTTATTTTTTTATATTTATTAATTTATTAATTTGACATTTTAAATTCCAAATAATTGTTTTTATAATTTGAAATAATATGATTTTGTTTTAGCAAATATTAAGAATGACAAAAATGAATTTTAGCTAGATAAATGAACAATTCGAATAAAAAATTTAAAATTTCATATCAATATCTATTGATTATAAAATAAAATCATAAGTGTAATAAAAACATATATATGGGTAAATATTTAATAGGAATAATATAGAGATTATATTATGTTTTCCTTTATTACATCTCATGCAATATTTACAATAACTATTTATTTTTAATATGCTTATTATGATTAGTTTGTACAAAATATTTATAAGATCAAAATAATTGAGACATTTTATTATTTATGTTTTAGAAGAGATTTTAAAAAGTTTAAATTTTGTAGATAATAATTTTCTTTATGAATTTTAAAGAAAAATCATTATTCATGTAATTATTATTAAAACAAATATTAAGCATTATTTTTATAAATAGTATATTTTTATATATTAATTTACTAAAAACAATATTTAAGATATGAAATTAAAATTATTAAATTATCCATTAAATAGAATAAAATTATTTTAAATAATTTATAAATAGTATTATAAAGCAATTGTTCAAAACCCTTACTAATTGCATACTAACATACAGTATAGCGTTAAGTTTATATTTTTTTAAATAATATATTCAAAATTAATTCCGCTTTTAATGAATAAAAAAAATTATCACTAATTACACTATTCATATTTTTGAAATAAAGTTGGGTGATATGTAATTATGAATTTCGTGCAAAATTGCGAATCAATCACAATTAGTGTGTCTCTGTATAATCAATATGATTATACTTCATTTAATTTAAAAAAAGAAATTTCTAGAAAATAGTAATTTTAATTGAAATTTAAACGAAGAAATAAGAACTTACTGCATCTCCCAACAATAGAAAGGATCAATTATTTTGTAGACAGAGAGAATCATTATCTTAATTCCTAAGTTTCAACTTTACTAAAAGATTCAATTTCAAATCTAATTGTTGGGTCAATAGTACATTAAATATGACAGTTTGTCCTCATAGTACAAGAAGTCTTGCCACAATTGATTTTAAATAGTTTAAAAACTTTTAATATAAAGATTAAAAAAAAAAAAATCTTGAATAGTGATAACCGATTAACATGATTGATGATAGGATGCGTAGTTAGGAAACATGTAAGAGTTTTAACTCTTCAATTCAATTGAAAGTGTATGTTATATTATTTTATAATTAATTTAATTTTTTAATTAATCATTTTAAATTTTTAATTGTTCTTTTAAAATTAAATTTTTATAAATAATTTTTCATATTATTAATAAAATTTTATTTCATTAAAATATATAGTTTTATAAAAAATATAATTCCTTATTTTTTAAAAAAATATTAAATTAAAAAAAAAACCTTTATTTTCTTTTGTTGTCTTATTAATTCCAATTCCAACCCAAATAAAATTATCTCCTTGCAACCTATTGGTGGTGGAAATTAAAGATGGATGGTGTAGCAACATTTATAACATCAACAATAGTGACAGACTGAAAGTGGAACTGATGATAGATTTGATTTTGATCTACAAAAAAGTTGATATAAGAGCATGCATGCAGGTGATAGATTGAATACAGTACATTAATTAGTTATGTACAGATAAAATTAAAAAATTAATTTTAAGTGAATTGAAAATTAAAATTTTTTATATAAATTTTTCATATAAATGTTAAATAATTATATAATTTAATTTAAATAAAAAATTTAAGTAAAAAATTATAATATAAATAAATAAATATAACTTGATTATAATAAATTTAAATTTTTTGATAAGTCAAGATATTAAACTAATAGAATTTTTAGGTGAATTAAAGTAAAAAATTTAAATTTTGATATAGAATGAAAGAAAATTTTCGAGTAAATCAATAGAAAAAAAAAATTCTGAATGGCCAAATTCACCTGAACATTACCTTCGTCAATGTAGCTACTCAACTCCCTTCTGATTGCTGATCCATTTTTTATACCCACAACAGAAGAATAGGCACCAAGCTAATTAGTCTCAAAATTTTATATATCAAATTAATATTTTAAAATTTATTATAAATATATTTATTATATTTTGAAATTAGACATAACATTCAGATATATATATTTTTTTCAATGTGAAATTAATATGTAAAAATAAGATTTTAAGAATGAAATAAATATATTACTAATAAATTTTTTAAAAAGTGATTGATTTAATTTTTAAAAAAATATTTTATATTGCCTAAGCATTTTATATTGAAAATTGTGTGTACATGTGATGTAGCATTTAGCTCGCGTACATCAATCTCCAATTGGATGATCTAATAATGGATCCATCTTTACCAAACCCACCGACTTTTTTGGAGCATAATGTCTTACGTGACCCTGTAGTCCGCAGATCAAAAAATACCTTATATTTTGGCTTATATTTTCAAGTATATATTCAATTTTAATTTATTCATTTTGTTTTGATTGATATTACGGTGAAATGGACGATTGATTATCATAGTTTTTATTTTATTTTCAATAAATAAAACTACTTAAATGAATATCAACCCGGCAAAAGGATCTTGCTCGAAAGTAGGATTATGATAAAATCGAGTTTTAATTTGCTCAAACTCATGTTATTATTTTTTTTTTTCCTCACTTGAGTTCAAATTCGAATTTTAAATCGAGCAAAAAATTATGTTTAAACTCGATTCGTTTAATTATTAAATGAGTTCAAACCAACTTATCAAAATTATATTTATAAATTATAATTGAACTTGATTTGAGATCATCTCAATAAATTATAGTTGAGTTGGACTCAAATTCAAATTTAACTTATTTTGGATCTTATTTATCGTTAAATATTTATTTATAATAAAATAATTATAACAAAAAATAGTTATAAAATTAATATAAAAGTAAAAAATATCCAATTAATAAAAAAAAATCTAACCATGAAATTAAGTATTACATATATCTTAAAATTGTTAATTAATAAAAAATATATTTTTAAAAATTAGAGTATTATATTATATTAATACTAATAAAATCTTAATCTAAAATTTTATTAGTATTATAGAAATATAATTATAATTATATAATATTTATTTAAAAGTTATATATATAAGAAAATTAAAGGTATAAATATTTAATTAAATTAAAAAAAATATAAGAGTGATAAAATATATTTTTAGAGTGTCAAAATTATTAGACTAATAATAATAATAATTGAATTGTTTCTGAGTTTATTAATCGAGTTGATTGGAAATATTTTCACGAATTTATAATTAAATTGTTCATAAATTTAATCAAATCGAGCTTAATTTTACTTAAATTTAATTTATTTATTTATTAAATTTTAAAATAAAATTTAAATTTAATTTATTTATAAAATAAATCGAATGCAAGTAAATTTTTATTAAGCTGAATATCTAACCTCTTATAAACGGTTTGACTCGTTTATATCCCCCACCCGAAAGCCGGATAAGTTCAGTTGATTGGTCAATTAAACATATTGAAGACGACCCGAATCTCAATCCACGTTCCTCAACCCCAAAAAAATTGTCATCAACCCCCAATTTGTTCATTAAAATACGTCTTCTCAACAATCAACTCTTTAACATTTAATTAGTAGATAATTTTACTAATGAGTTTCTATTTACAAGTATTTGAATCGTTTTTTAAATTATAAATTTACGGGTTTTAACTTTGATTATATAATCTAATTAACTTAAGAAAAGTTAATAAAATAAGGATTAATTAATATTTATCTCATGTAAAATGAATCAATATATTAAATTTTCTTTAATTTTTTAAAAATATAATAACTATCCCGACGAATATCCTGTTATACTAATATCTTTTCCGTCTAATTTTACCGTTAGTCAATTCTAAAATAATCAATAAGAACAATAAAAAGATAAAAATATCATTGTCTTTTATTTTTAATTAATTATATTTTATTTTTACTTTAAATAATATTTTTATGGTTAAAAAAATTTATTTTCATATTTTTTGATAAATTTAAAAATAAAAAATAAATAAAAATATTTTTAATTTCTATTTATTATTTATTATTTAAAAAAAATAATTTAAGAAGAAATTAAATTATTTATTTTTAAATTTTTTAATATAAATAAAAAATTCATTTTCATATATTTGATAAATTTAAAAATAAAAAATATAAAAATATTTTTTATTTTTTATTTTCTATTTTTTAAAAAATAAAATAAAAAATATTTATTAGAAATATTTTTATTTATTTTATTTTTAAAGTTGTTAAAAAATATAAAAATATATTTTTGAACCCTAAAAAAAATTAAAATAAAAATAAGATGTAATTAATTAAAAATAAAAGGTAAATGTAATGATATTTTTATTTTTTTTATTGTCTTTATTGATTATATTAAGATTGATTAATATAAAATTAGATGGAAGAATTTAATAATATATTATGATATTTATTAGAAGAGTTAATATATTTTTAAAAATTATAAAAGAATTAATATATTAAATTATTTTACTGATAAATTGTAATTAATTTGTAAAATAATTTTATTTCTGTTGATTCATTTGTAAAATCAACCTATCAAATGCCTCCTAAATGCTAAGCGTACTTCTTTTGCAGACCAATATATATTCACATCAACTTATGTAAAAAATGAATTTTAAATATAATATGTATTTATGTATATTAAAATATAAATGTATATGTGGGGCTCGAGACCCATTTTTCAATATCCACCCTCGCCTTATTATAAACAGGAAGGATTTTTCCCGCTTCATTAAGATTGAGTTTTGCATATATTTATTTATTAGGCATGTCAAAATGGTCATTCTCAATTTTCATCTCTTAATTTCAGTAGATATAGTCTCTTTTATTGAACGTGCTAAAAAAAATTTTTTTTTTAGTAATTGGTTTTAACCAACACTCAATTTATTAATTCTCAACCCCAAATATACTTTAGACCGTTTAATTTAATTTTTCACAGTAATTGTTAGTTTTTACATATAGTTATTAGTTGGTAATTATTATTAAATAACTGATTATTGTAAATATTTGATAAAATTATTATTAGGTGTTGATATTTTTAATAATCATTAAAGATAAATATTAATATTTATTTTTTAATTAAATATTATTTTTAAAAAATAATTTAATTTTTTTATTTAAATAAGTAAAAACTTAAAAAAAAAAAAATTTTAAGTCAGAACTTATGTAAATAATTATTATTTAGTTACCTAATAGCTAATATTATTAGTAATTAAGTGATAGTTGAAAATTAAAACATTGACAGATATATTTAAAATTTTTATCAAAAATCTATTTAATATCATTCAATTAAAGGCTGATTGATATTTAACAAAAAAAAAAAAACATTAATATCACTTCTCCACATTTTGTCTTTAAAAAAGAAAAAAGTAACTTTAAAAGACGGAATAAAATAGCACAATTATTCATTCGCAGTTTCGCACATGTATAAGCTCAAATTTGGATTGGGCCAGATAGAGACTTATTGTAAATGGGCTTAGCCTATTGAATTGGATAGAAAGCCTCAAGAGCCTACCTATGAGAAAGTTAGTCCTTGCCACTGAACAATTTATACAAAATTCCAAATGTATATAAGAATTTTTCGATCTTTTTTTTAATATATATATACGTTTTAGACTAAAAGAAATCGTGAAGGATAGATAAAAAAATTAATAAAGAAATTGATATATGGTATAATATAAATTAACTATAATAAAAAAAATTAATGTATGCACGAAACTGTACAATAAGATATAACTTAATAAAAGATATATATTCTCCTAACCACGATTCTTCCTCTCCAATGCTATATATATGCAAGAAATTAATTTGTTTTGAGTATAATATATATAAGCACTTGATTATTAAATTGTTAGCTTAATGAATATTATTTATTTGAAATTAAAATTTTATAATCTAATTAGAGAAAAATACAATCACATATATATATACCACCTCATTAATTTTATACTTTGATTTCAAATTAATAAGAAGATCAATCAATTAATTATTATTAAATTAATTAAAATAATATTAATTAAATTTATATATGATAATTTTTATTAAATTCTGAATTTTTTAAATAAAAAATTTAATATTTGATTTTTTGAATATATATGCACACACACATATACACAATAAAATGAAAATATATACTCTCATATATATATGCATATAAAAAAATAAGAATAAGAATAAATATAATATACTTTTAATAATAATAAAATATGACAACAATTTTTTGTGTGGATCCTCTAATGTTATTTAATTTTTTTTAGTAATAAAATTTTTGAAAATATATACATGATTTTTATCATATAATACAATTTTAGAAAAGCATGTACATATTTTTATCATATAATTTTATTATGATTTACTTTATAAATAAAAATATTTAGCTTAATATATGCAAACGTACTACACTATAATATAAAATTCTATCAATATATTTTTGTTTAATATAATAATTAAAATATAAATAAATAAATAATAATTTAATATAATTTTATGACAATGCAAAACATGAAGAACAAGCTAATTTTTAATATAATTTCATGAATTATGAAGTAATATTGGAACCTTAAACTATCAGAATTTATTTGTAGTAGTGGAAGGGGCAAATATGTATATATAAATGTTTGATCATTCAAATCACACAAAAGTCATCTTAAACTAACAAAAAATGTTTGTAGTTGAAAGGGCAAATATATAGAGTTATACATATAAATGGTTTGATCATTCAAATAACATAAGAGCCATCATAAAATTCATGCAACTCTTACAGTAGCAGTTTCTTTAATTTGTCACATTGGAGTGGTTGATGTGTACATTATTATGCCATCATTTTCATCAATTGGTTCGCACAAAAACAAAAGCAATGCAAAAGGTGAGAGGTTCTCTCCATATGCTAATAAAATATATTCCTTTGTTGTTGCAACATTTGGAATCCACGCTCACAAAAATATAATATATATATATTCGGATTCGATAGTGCCATATAACTAACAAAATTCCAACTACATGTAAAAAAGAACAATTTTTTTATCATATGCCTACAATAATGTCTTTCTTAATTATATTTTAAGCTAAAACATTTTAATTGTTGAGATTAATTTAAAATGAATATGTATCAATTTTAGCCCATTCCAATTCCAATATTTTCAATCCAATGATTCCTCTATTCTAATAGTCTAATTTACATGATTATTTGTAACACAATTATTATAAATAAATATCCAGAAAATATTTACAATAAGGTGCTTTTTATTAAAAATCTTCTAAAAAGAAGAATAATTTTAATTTTTTATAACCTAAATATTTTTAGGTAAATTTAATTTATCAAATTAATTAACAATAATTTAACACTTTAATCAATAATGATTTTATAAAGTGAATATTATAATTAATTATTTAAATTATAAATATATATTATAATTAATATAATCATATATTTTAATTAATAAGATTAAGTTTTATGTACTCAATATAAATTTTTTTTTTTTTATAATTTGGTTTTAAGAATAAAATCTTAATAGATTCATCCAATTAATGAAAATGCTTTTATTTTTTTCTTTTTTATGGAAAAGATGTCATAAATATCTTATATGATATAATTAGCCAAAGAATATACAACCAATCAAGGGAAAAAATAAAAAAAAAATTAAAAAAAAAAAAAAAAATAAAAAAAAGAGGGGAAACCATAATGAATCCAGGAAAGATAAATGTTAAAATAGTAAAGCCACAACATCAATCAACAACAATCAACTATTGAGCTTATCTGTCTTCCACAAAAATAAAGAAGAGAATCTGGAAAAATCACTATCAAAACATAACATGATAAGACACCATTTGCCATTTATCTTATTTCTTGATACCTTTTTCTTGTGTATAAATATCTCCACTATCTCCTCTTCAATTCTAATATCTCTCACCCACTAAATTAAACCCATATATCAATATTATAATTCTTTATTCTTACTGTTATGAAGCCTCACAGCCATAGCCTCTCCAACGATGGTTCTCTAACCCATGATTATCAGTCGAAGAGAACCTTCAGAGAGAAGGTGAAACAAGCTTATGATGCCGCCAGAAATGGAATAGTCAAAGGAAATAACAATAATAATACTAGTACTAGTGTTTGGTTTTCTACAAAAGAAAACGAAAGACGAAGTTGGAGCAGCTATTGTGCAGAAGATCCAATTAGAACTATGATGTTCTTGGGATCTTGGGGCCACACATGATATATCTAATAACTTGCTTAATTAAAATCAATCTCATCTTCAACTTGGATCTGAATTGACTGAGGATAAAATACTGTTCAAGAAACCATTCATTGAATATGTATAATATGGTGCTTTGTCTTGAAATTATAATCTTTTATAATTGTGGGTTAAAAGATCTGCTGTACATTTGTCTCAGCTAATAGTAATTAATAAAGATCCAAGAATAACTAACAGCGAAAGCTTTGAAATGTAAAAAATTATTAGTTTTAGTAATGGCAATGGGTCGCTCTTGTTTTTTCCAAGCAACTCTCTCTCTCTCATCCATTTTTCAATTTTGTTTTTTCCAGGCAACTCTCGCTCTTTCCATTAATTTTTCGTCCATTGTTTATTTATAATTCTATTAAAACACCAAAAAATAGCAAATCAACAAACAAAATCATTCAAAAAATAAAACCCATTATCCCCAAACTTAGCTTTATCTCTTTCCCAGGTCGTTGGGGCAGCTGCAGCGGCCATGAAGCAAGTTGTAGATAAATAAAATCTGGTTGAGTTTGAAGAAGAAAAGCATATTGATCTGGTTTTGATTGTAAGAGAACACAAAATTAATGAAGGATTTAACGAGGGAGATGACTTGTTAATTAGGATATGGATTTTTCTACTATTGAATTAACTTTTTTTTTTTCTTTTGTGAGTTCTGATTTTTTGAAAATATCATTTTTGTTGTGATTTTAATTCGGAGATCAAGGATTTTTTTTTCCGTTGAGTTCTTGTGCTTTGCTTTGGGATTAAAGATTTTTTTTTTGGTTCCCTGTTGATTTTGATTTAGGATTTGTATTTGGTTTAATTTGTGGATTTGTCAAAGTTTTTGGTTTAAGTTTTGTGTTGGATAGTTAAATAATTTTTATTTATAAATGTTTTAATTTAAATTTTTTAAAATAAAAATTATATTATATTATATTATTAAAAATAATATTTAAATAATTAATAATAGTTTTATTCCATCCATACTATTTATATATACAAAATTTATATTTTAAACATTTTATTTAAATAGAAAAATTTACTTGAAATATATTTAATCTAAAATATAAAACCTATTTTATCATTTTTTTAAATTGTAAAATATATTAATTATATGATAATTTTTATATAGTAATAAATAATTTTTCATATAGCATTAAATTAAATTATATTATTAAAAATAAATTAAAATATCTCTTATTGAATTTTATTTATTCTTTTATACTCTTGAATAATATCTAATAAATTTTTTCATCTTAGTACAATTTTTATCAACAATCAAAACACCAAAATAAAAGTAATAATAATTAATGTGTTGAGGACAAATTAGAAAAAAAATTAAAAAAAATAGTTAGAAAAATTATTATTTATTAATTTTTGTGTAAAAACAGTGCTGCCTATATAAAATAAACGGATGGAGTATTAAATATTTAATAATAATTAGTTAATAGTTATTAATAATCACTAATTAATACTTCATTCTAAAAAAAAAAATTATTTTATTTTATACATGAATTGAGAAATTTAGTTATTTTTAGTTTATTATATTAATTTTTTCTCTTTCTTCATAAAATACTCTTATTATACACTTTTCAATATTTTTTTTCATTTTTCAATATTTATAAAATTTTAATGTGAATTGATGAATGATATATTTAATATTTAGCTATTTAATTTAAAATATAAAAAAAATATGACTATATTTTGGGATGGATGAAAAAAAATAAGATTATCTTTTTAAGATGGAAAGAGTAATTAATTATTAACTATTAGTAACAATTAACAGTTACGAACACCTAAATCAAAATGTTTATTTAATAAATTATTACATTTTTTATTTAAACCTTATTATAATTTAAATTTTTTAAATTAACCATTTTAATGTCATTATTAATTTGAATATTTTTTTTTGTTTTTAATAATAATAATTAAAAATCATTCATATTTTATTTAAAAATTTTAGGATAAAATATTATTTAGTTTTTAAGATTTAACAAAATTAATATTTAGATCTCTATATTTTCAGAAAATAGCTGTTGGGTCCTCACATTTAATTATGTCATAATAATTAATCATTTCGTCTATTTGATAGTTAAATATCATTAAAAAAATAAAAATATCCTTAATTTTTTTATTAAATTTTATTTTTCATGTTATTCTATTAAAATCTATCTTAAATTTTTTTCGCCTTTTTTTATAATCAAACCCTAATTTTTTCCATATAATTTCACTAATCACGATATTCACATACAAATTTTATTTCTTTTAATTTCAACAAACTCAAAATTTAAATAATTCATTAATTTATTAATTAAGCATAAAAAAGAAAAAGAAAAATCACAGATAAAAAATAAAAAATATATGAATATAAATTTTTTGTAAAGAAAAATGGGAAGAAAATGAAAGAAAAATAGGAAGAAAATGAAAGAAAAATAAAGAAAAATTAAAAGAAAATAAAAGGAAAAAAAATAGAAAGGTTGAAGATAAGGATATTTTAGAAAAATAATTTATTTATTTTTTTAATTTTTAATTTTTTTAAAAAAATTTTAAAAAAATTAATAAAATGATTAATTATTATGTTGAAATAAAATTTTAAAATTTTAATAATTATTTAAAAAAAATTATTGAGATTTAAAAATTAATTTTATTAAATTTTTAGTGTAAATAATATTTTGTCTAAATTTTTAGACTAAATAATATAATTTAATATTGGCTTTATCATCTTAGTTAGATGCCACATCACAATAAAAAATATTTTTTTCATTAGGATTTACGCTAAATCACTGTCATATCAGTACATGACTAATAGTGTCAGGTGTGAGACGTTAATTAATAACGGAGTAAGATCACAAAGTCCTTTTTGTTAAGAAATAACAGACGCTGAAGTGAAAATAGAGGCAACCATTGAATCACAGGCTACCTACTCTCTCTCTTTTTTTAATATTCTATCGTACAGTTAGGCTGCCTATTTTTTACGTTTATTAAATTAATTTATTAGACCGTGCCAACAACGTTACGTATTTTATTTCTTATCATATTATTCAAAAATTATACATATTTTAATAACTCTTATTATTTCACTCTCTATTTTATTATTTAATTAATAAAATTTTAAATTTTTTATTATTATATAAAAAATAAAAAGTGAAAAAATAAAAAAAAATAATTAAAAAAATAAAGAAAAGATTTTTCTCTTTTGATTTGAGGAGAAAGAAAATTACTCCTTGAAATATTTTAGAGAATAAATTAAAATAAAAATTTTTTTAGATGTGATTTTTTTTTTAAATTTTGCTCTATATTTTAGTTAAAAAATTAAAATAAAGAGTCTTTTGGATATGCTTTATATATTATGGACGTGTTTGGAGTATAGTACAGTATTACATATTCTTTTTGTCATAAAAAAATAGTTTTTTTTTTTTTTCATCTCAAATTATAATTTTTTTTAAATATTAATTTCATAAATAAATATTAAATATATTTTTGATTAATTCACATTAAAATTATTACACGCATTAATTATATCTTTATTTTTTATTTTAAAATTATAAATTTAACTAAAAATATGAGTAATTTAATTATTATAAATATTAAAAAATAAAAAAATATTAAAAAGTGTATAATAAAAATATTATAAATAGAAATATTTTAGAAAGGATGTAATAGAATGTGATAAATTAAAAATAATTAAATTTAATAAAACTATTTTTTTAGGGATGAGGATAAAAAACTAAAATCCACGTGTCCAACTTGTTTGGGCTGAACAGAAGTCAGTTAGACACCGAATTGTGTGCCCGTTTTGAGGGTAATTTTCATTCGTGAACTCGTGAGCTTACTGTGGGGTTGCAAATTCCTGATCTCATACACACTTAGAAACCAACAGCTTAGCGACGCCGTTTCCCTTACGTCTCTCCAAATGGCGTCGCCATCAGACGGTAAGGCCACCATAATCGACGGTAAGGCCATTGCCCAGACCATCCGATCTGAAATCGCCGATGAAGTCCGTCAATTATATGAGAAATCCTGCAAGGTCTTTTTCAATCCCTCTCTCTCTCTCTTATCTCATATTCTATTTCTAATCACTTTGGATTATCTCCCTAATTCATAGTTGTATCTGTTATTAGTCTTCTTAGCTTATCGAATTGTTTTTACGTTTTTGGCCTATAAGTGAACGAATTGAAAAGGTACTGTTGAGCTAAGGTAGAAATTTTGGAACCAAATTCAGTTAATTTTCAATTTTAGAGAGTTTCATTTTAGTCTAATTCAACTTAAGAAAAAGTTTATTTGTGCTTGGATTTTATTGGTATTGTATCTAATTTCTTTGGTACTTGCAAAGTGCTTTAGATTGTTGGTTATGCTGTGCATAGATTTATCAATTGGATTAGCCGTGTAGTTCCTGTTGTGTTTATATAGAATTTATATTCCTAGTCATCATATGCAATGTTTGATTGGGTTGGTTGTGCTTAAGGAACATTGGAAATGATTTACAGAAATCCATTTTCCTGGTCTACTGTTTTGTTGCTCTATAACTGCTTAATTGAACTACTAAGGTTTAAGATTTCTTGCTTCTGAAATATGAAGCCAAATACATTAAACTAGTTCGACCAACTGCCAATATGAAAATTTTGTATTTTGTTTTTGTGAAGCATGGATCTTAAAGCATTTCATCCTTAAATCTGCTTAGGTTCCAGGATTAGCTGTTGTCATTGTAGGCCACAGAAAGGATTCTCTAAGCTATGTGAGTATGAAAAGAAAAGCTTGTGCTGAAGTTGGGATAAAGTCATTTGATGTAGACCTTCCAGAACAGATATCTGAAGCTGAACTGATCAGCAAGGTCCATGAGTTGAATGCAAATCCTGAAGTACACGGTTGGTCATTTGTTAATTTTATATTTGTATTTTGACAACTTTGGTTTTTTATCTTGTTTATTATCTCTATTTGTTGTTCTGATGATAAGTTGAAGCTACAAGCATATGTCCTTATGCATAAACAGTAGGAAAGATCATCATTTTCGACATTGTAGTACCTAACTTCATATATATGAGAAATAAAGTTTTAAAATTAAATCCAGTGTTAAGTTTCTTTGCACACCCATGAAGAACCTTTGAATTACTGTCAGATCTATTTTCTAATATCCAATGAAACTTAAGCTGTTTGTCTGTTTGTTTCAAGAAAAAGTGTAAAAACTTGTTGATAGGCCAGTTGCAACTTACAAGCAATCTGGATTTTATTCTGTTTGTCACAGATTTATCCTTTTAATATTTTTAAATATTTAAAGCAATTTTATATTGACAGGAATATTGGTTCAGCTGCCATTGCCAAAGCACATTAATGAAGAGAATATTTTGAGTGAAATCAGTCTTAAGAAGGATGTGGATGGTTTTCATCCTTTAAACATCGGCAAACTTGCTATGAAAGGCAGAGAACCTCTTTTCGTTCCCTGTACCCCTAAGGTAATGTAGTTGGTCTTAAAATGCTTTGAATTTAATTTGTTGGAAATCTACTGTGTGATCAATCCTTCTTCCTTTCTTCCATAAATATATTTTTTTCTGATGGCATTAACTTCAAAATTTCTACATTTTTTAAGAAGTTATTTCTTGCAGGGTTGTCTGGAACTTCTGTCACGAAGTGGTATAAGCATAAAGGGAAAAAAGGCAGTTGTTGTGGGTCGTAGCAACATAGTTGGATTGCCAGTGTCACTACTGCTTCTGAAAGCAGATGCGACTGTTACCATTGTCCATTCTCGTTCTGAAGATCCAGAAAGTATTATCCGTGAAGCTGACATCATTATTGCAGCAGCTGGACAAGCAATGATGGTAACTGGAGCCAATTTTTTCTTGCTTATTGATTTAGAAGTGACATTATTCAGTTAACTCTTTTTTTTTTCTTTTTTTTTATTGCACACCTATTGGACATAAGTTGTAACAGATTGCCATTGTTTGTTCCAATTTCCAAGTAATGGATTGATATGTCTGTCTGTTAGTTTGGAGCTCTTTATATGTTCAGAAGTTATTCACAAGTAATTCATTTTCATAATTTTCAGGTCAAGGGAAGCTGGATTAAACCTGGTGCTGCAGTTATTGATGTTGGGACAAATGCTATTGATGATCAGAGTAGGAAGTCGGGTTATAGGTTGGTGGGAGATGTAGATTTCAAGGAAGCATGTAAGGTAGCTGGATGGATTACTCCTGTTCCAGGTGGTGTGGGTCCAATGACCGTTGCAATGCTACTTAGGAACACCTTGGATGGTGCTAAGCGTGATGTGCAGTAATGCTCCATATGTTTTTTTTTTCCCTTTTAATGTATTTTGCCAATTTTTTTCATAAGAAAGCTTTGTCCTAAATGTTCATTTCATTATCAGGCGTCGCACATTCCAACTCTTTGTTCGTAGAAAATCAATGCTTATATAAGTTTATAGGGTGCCCTTGCTCAAAGGATATTTCTCTTATATTTTCATTTATAGAAACGATACTTTCATACGAGTGGCCATTACAAAGCATCTTTTGAAGTTGGAAGCTTTTTGTTGATCCAGAAATTTGAATTTTTGATCTAAATTGTTCAGTTTCAGGTAGGAAATTTTTGTTGGGGTTAGATATTTTGTGACTTCGGTGTCAGTTTTTGATTTGGGACTTCAATGGGCTTAAGCTCAAGGAAGAGTGATTCTAGAAACCTAATCCCCTTTCAAATCTTTCCATGTACCAAAGATAATTCTAGATATCTAATCCCTCTAATTAATCTTTTATCTAATTACAGAAAAACATAAGCATGAACCCAATTGCGTAAAGAAGATGACCAAACTTTTCTGTCTATATTATAATCGTCAAAGTTAAGAAGCAAAATTCAGAATCAACAGTAACGCTATAGCTAAGCATGTAATTACCGACAACTACTCGTAACAACTGCGTGGACTATAAACACTATATTGCATGGTTAATTAGCGTACACATGTTCTCCCGCATGCGATCAATTAACTTTTACGCCTTAGAGATACATATTATATAGTCAATTATTTTATTCTATTTTAAAGTGCTCTATCTAGCTAGCAAAAAATGGGTAAAAGTAACTATTTCTTCTTCGCTGTCGTTTTTGCTGTTGTTGTTTTGGACCTTTTGGCTTCAAGTGTTGCAGTAGGTTCTTCTCACTGTGGATCGATTGAGGCTAACGACAGAGATCAGATTCAGTTTGCTTTGAATTTGGAATACTTGGAAGCAGAGTTCTATTTGTTTGCTGCACTTGGACATGGGCTTGATGTCATTGCTCCGGAGTTCGCCAAGGGCGGTCCACCTCCCATGGGAGCCCAAAAGGCCGATCTTGATCCTGTTGCTCGTTCAATTATTCAAGAATTTGGCTATCAAGAAGTTGGCCACCTCAGGTTTATGAGAAATGATTTATTTTGAAAAATAAACAATTATATTTTATCTATAACAAACTTTTGCTTCCAATTACTTATTTATTTTCTGTTGATGGTAAGTAAATATAATGTGATTATTCATCTAACTATTAATGGTTATTTTTTCAGGGCTATTACAACATCAGCTGGTGGAATTCCAAGGCCTCCATTAGATCTCAGCCCTCAAATTTTTGCAAGAGTGTTTGACCAAGCACTTGACTTCAAATTGGACCCTCCATTTAATCCTTACATTAGCACAATCAATTATCTCTTAGCATCCTACATTATCCCTTATGTGGGTCTGGTAGGATATGTTGGCACCATTCCAAATCTAGCCAACTACACTTCCAGAAGAGTAAGAAACATCGTCCACAAAAATTACTTAAATTCTATATATTTATTTTTCAAATCGATTAGAGAGGTATTTTCGATCAGTATGTGCATTTAAAAAAATCATTAGACATTATCTCTGATAGAATTGTTATTAACTAAATTCATCATTATATATATTTATATATTCTGAATCAATTAGGCCTATATAAATCAAAACTAATTCTCCTCTCTGAGTTTAAAGATTTATTATACATTTTTTTTTAGCTAGTTGCGTCTCTGTTGGGCGTAGAGGCAGGGCAAGATGCAGTGATAAGAGCACTGCTGTATGAGAAAGCTTATGAGAAAGTGGAGCCCTATAATATAACAGTGGCTGAATTTACACATGGAATATCAAGGCTAAGGAATGAGCTTAGTATGTGTGGTATTAAAGATGAAGGCTTAGTTGTTCCTGTGGAGCTTGGAGCTGAGAAGAGTACTGAAAGTAATGTATTATCAGCAGATGCCAATTCCATCTCGTATGCCCGTACACCAACTTAGATCTTAAGGATCCTTTATGGAACTGCCAGTGAATATCAACCTGGTGGTTTTCTGCCTCATGGTGCCAATGGTAGAATTGCAAGGAGTTTTCTTAATAATTAAAGTCTAGAATTTCTAATGGTTAATTAATTATTAGTAGTAATTACTGTGAGTTTGCTTGTTAATTTTATAGGATTGAGATTTGAGATGCTCTAATTATTAAGTAATCAATTAATTATGGTGTCTCAAATAATTTCTACAATTAATTAAGTGCATTATAAGATATATAATGTCAATCTTTAATTAAGTATACTGTATAAATACTATTGTTCTGATATGCTCAGAATATATTTATGAAATAATTAACTCAATTGAAAAGTGAGTTTTTTATTATTATTATTATTTTCTATTTTATATCTAAGTAAAATATGATTTTGGGAAGGATGATGATATTGACATTCCATGCAGAGGCAGATCGAGTCAAGGGTAAGAGGCCGGTTTTATATTTTTATGTAAAATTATTATTTAATTTTTAAAAATTATAAAATTAATAAAATATTTTTTTATTTAAAAAAAAAATAATATTTTAATTCTCAATAAAATATTTTTTAGTCATATATATATATTTTTTTATTATTTAATTTTTAATTTTTTAAGATAAATTACTATTTTTGGCCATTTAATTTTTAAATTTTTTAAAATAAATTACTATTTAATTTTTGATATTTATTAAAATTAATAAAAAAATAATTATTTTATTTTAAAAAATTAATTTTTTAATTCTTAATTAATAAGATTTATTTCTAAAATTTTTATATTTTTCTTTACATACGAGAGGTGTCAATTTTTTTCCAAAAATTATATGTTCAGCCCTATATCTATGTCATGTGGTTTGATGGGACAGGGGCATAAACTTTCATATACTTGAATTGAAAAAATACAATTTCACATTCTGTAACTTGCAAAAGCGCAAAATCAACGTCATACCTTTTTAACTTCACCCTAATCTACAAACAAATTGGAGGACGAGAAATAATAAAAAGGATCGTCACTGTGGTTGTATTATTAATTATTGCCGACAATTGATATCCGAATGATGAGATTTATTATGCGGACAATTGAGAAACGATACTTGCTTCCCTTGTTCGTTTAGTAATTTTTTAACAGACGTCCTAAAAACTCCTGAGATTCTAAGTGGACAGTTTGGTTTGGTGTTAACTAATATGTAATTAAAAGGGTCTGATTATTTTTATGATAGCCTTTAGCGATTAATAATTACAAATAATTATAAGTTGTTTGATAATTTAACTGTTGAAATTAAAATTATATTATAAAATAAAAAATAAAGATAATATTTTATATATTATATTAAGATGAATTTTAATTATATCTAATAAATAATTTAACATTATAAATTTAAATTAATTTGTATTTAATGACTTGTGAGTGCATATAGATATTAAAATATTTAATATCTATAAAAAATAATAATATATATATTTTTTAAGTATTTTCATAATTATTTTAAATTTTAATGATATTTTTTAATAAAAACTAGCTTTTCAATCTATAGCTTTTGATAAAAAAAAAAATAATTTTTATATATAATTTTAAAAGCTAATGATTGTAAATATAACCATTAATTTTTATTATCAAACACTCTATATCTTTGGACCGTTGGCTTGGAGAAACCAAACCAAATGGCCACTAAGCTTCACTAAATGAATCTGAATAAAAATATTAATGGATAAAAATTGAAATTCAATATTTTACTGTTATGCTGATGTACTACTTAATAATTATCAAATATCTATTAAATAAATGGGTGGCTATGCTTGAGAGCAAGGACTTGACAGTAAATGGGTGGCTATGCTTAAGAGCAAGGACTTGATAGTAAATGGTACAATCTTCCTAGTTGGTATTAAAGTATACCAACATATATAAGTGGACTTATAAATAAATAAATATAGAAATTCATTTATGCAAAACCAATTGGTTTATGCTAAATTCAACATTCACTCAATTATAAATTTTTTATTTAGTTTAATAATATTCGATGTGCGATATTTTTTCCAACAGTTGACAATGTCAAGGAGCTACTAGCTGGAAATTGGAATATCAATATAAATCATAATTTAAAAAAAAAACATATCAGAATGTGAATTGATTAACTCATTTTAATTTCAGTTTTGAATTTGATATTTATTACTTTAAAAACTCAATTAAGAGGATGTCAAATCTCCTTCTTCATAATATTTGTCCTATCTTAAAATATGTATAATATAATCTTGCTTGTTTCTTTTTTTTTCTTACAAAAAAAAAAAAAAATCTATAGGTACATCATATATATATATATATATAAAATAACCTCAACATAAAAAAGAAAAAAAAAAATATGCTCCTCAAAACAATAATTCACCTTGGTGAAGCTAGAAGAGATAAAAAAATCTTATTCAAGAGGTAGATACACATTTTATGTCGATTATCCGAAATTTAACATAATTACATATTATTATCAAGGTGATGTAAAAAGGTTATAAAGATAATCACAAGTGAGGGGCTTAAAAAAAGTGGAAGCGTCGGCCTCTATAAATTCAATCTGGGCTTTCGAAAGGTGCATGTACACTATCCAGTCACCGTTCTCTGTAGGACTTGGCATTGGCATCACATATCCAGCGCTGCCTCCCCAAGGAAAATGATAGGACCCCAAAAAGGGTATACCCCACCCAAAATCTAACTTCGAAACCGGAAATCTTTGGCCAGAGGACACAACAAAAGCCGGTCCATCATCACTTCCAGTAGCATATATTTTAGCCAAGGCTGGCTCTGGCCGATGGGCTTCCACCCAATCAATCAATCCCAAGAAATGGTCCTTTGTGGCAGCAGTTTGAAGGAAATGATGGACCTGATTGGCGACCCAACTTAACGGATTTTGAACGAGATCATCAATTGTGTTTCCTCCATAGGGAATGGATAGCACATTTCCAAAGTAGGAATACATAATTCTATCATCACTATTACTTAATCTACTCCTCCCATCCACAACAATGCCCATTTTGGAAAATATCTTTTTCTTCTCCTTATTATTATTCTTATTGTGAGGCAATATTATTCCTGCATTACTACTTTTAGCAACCAGCTGCCATAGTAAGGCGCAAAAAGACTCGAGCTTGCTGCACCTAATACTATTATTATCGGAGCTTGCAAGTGATTGGAGATGATTAAGTTGATTGGATTTGACATAATAAATGCGACTTATGAGGTGATCGTCATCATCAGGATTAGGTTGCAGTTTGGAGATGGGGACATACATGTTGTCAAGGGAGGGGTCAACGCAAACAGGGCGTCTAGGATTTAGCAGAGATCGCCTGAAAGATGGCGACACTACTGGTATGTCTCTGGATTTCGCCGTTTCTGCCCATGACACCAAAAACATGTTGGTTGAGTAGGCGTCTGCTATGCGATGATCAAATGTGCACCCCACCACTATGCCGCCGCATTTCAGTTTGGTTACCTGGATAGCAAGTACTCCATTCTTCTTCTTAGGTACCAGTTTTCCTTCAATGGTGTGGTCCGGGTTATACAAGTTGAGCTCCTTAAGCTCAATATCTGCAAATGCCTCAAGAAAGTCCACACCACGGTTGTTACATAGGATCTCAAACTCTCCCACAGTGTTTACCACCACCTCACCCGCGAAGGCATAGTAGGAAACCAGAACTTGAGCGAGAGCTTTCTTGAGAACACCCACCATGGTTCCGAAATTCATCATCATGTGGTTTCTGTAACAAAAGAAAACACCAACGTCCACTGCAGGGAGAAGCAAGTCTAGGTTGGAGAGCGGCAGCCAATGATTTTGCAATGGTAACACTGCTGCCACCACTTCCTTCTTCCTTAGCGTCACGCCAAACATCCCCTTCCCTCCTTCAGAACCCATTACTACTGATATATATAAACGGATTTAATTGGATTTGAGAACTCTGGAGGGGAATGCTTTGTGATTTTATGGGCAAAGGCAAATGAAAGACTAATCCTGAGTTAATAATTTATAGGCTTATAGCCAAAACTAAAATAAGACTAGTCATATCCTCTGTTGTAACTATCCTGGTGGACCTCGTCTTCAACTACTAACCTGAGGTTTTTTTTAATAGGAAAAAATAAGAGTTATACCCACATACGTCTTTCTTCCTTTTTGTGTCTTTCTGTTGAATTATTTCTATTCAGCAGTGAGAGCAGTGAGAGAATTAAAGCTAATTGATTCCAACTTGTGCTTTCAACTTTTAAACGGAGAGAAATTACCAGGAATAAAATAACCAAAAATAAAATTCCAAGTTGATTGGTGCATGTACTTAGCCAAGCTTAGCCCGCCAAGTCAAATCCGGTCAGCTTATACTTTGTGTTTGTTGAGTACTGGCGGCTGGCCCCAATATCAACGTATTTATGCCCACGTGGTGACTATCTTCTAAAATTTACGAAAATGTTAAAATTGATTTAAAATGGTGGAAAAGATTTATCTACATGTTAATATGAATATTATATGTAAGCATAAAAATAATATTTAATATTTTTACACTCATCAAATTTGGTTTAGTATGTGAAATGATAGCTACAATATAAGAGTCTCAATAAAAAAAAAAAAAAAAAGAATTTATTTTAACTATTAAATTATATAATATTGTATAATTAAAATAAACTATTCTTTTTAAGTAATATTCAACACTCACCTTTTACTTTTTTACACTCTTTTTTTTTATTATTATTGAACTTCACTATAACATTTTTATTTCATTGTTTAGTTAATAACTTTTATAAAAAAAATATATTTAATTAACTTTTATTTATTTATTTTTAATTCACAATATATATATATATATATATATATATATATATATTACGTAAAATTTTTGTATTTTAGTTTTCATAAAAATAAGACTTATGTATTAAAAAAATAAAAAAAAAATCTTATATTTGTGTAATTTTTCCAAAATTAAATTAAATTTTTTATTTTTACATATTATAAAACAAAAATTCTTTTACTTTTTAATTTTAAAATTTTGATTTGATCATTTTATTCTAGATCAAATATTTATTTTTAATTTTTAATAAGAAAAATGATTTATCAAATTAAATTTTAAATTATAATTCTACTATATCTTATTTCAAGAAAAATTTCATTGAAAATAATCTTAATTATATATTTTTTTAAAATATATTAATAAATCATATATATTTTTTAAAAATAAATAAATTATATGATTAAAATAACAAATAAATAATCAAATAATCATATGCATATTGATATAAAAAGTAATATTTTTAAAATTATTACATTATTTTCAAAATATATTGAGAAGTATTAATATTTTCATATTATTATTTTTAGTTAATTAATTTTCTTGATAATAAAAAAGTTTGCTTTCTAAATAAAAATTAAACAAAAAATAAAAATTAAAAAAGTTATTTTATCACACAAAAAAATGAAAAACTTTATTATGATTTTTTCTTATGTAAAAAATAATATATTTATTAAATATAATTTATAGAATAATATTTTATAAAAAATAAAAAATATTAACAATAATATTTCTACATATTAATGTTATAATAATAAATAAATACATAAAAAATGAAAGTTAATTTTCATTTCTTATAAAAATCATTAACTTAAATGAAATGAGAGTATTATAGTTAAATTTAATAAAAAAAAAATATGAGTGTTATAAATTAAAAGAGAAATATCAATACAACCTCTCTTTTTTTATTTCTTAAATTAATACCCATCTTTTATCTTTTTTTCTCTTCCATCCTAGGTTATATATAATATATTTATCTTTAGATTATGATTTAATTTATAGAATAAAAATTAAAAGTTATTAACTTATATATTAATGTATATAAATTATTAGACATATTAGATTAGGAATATTAATTTTTAATATTAATATATTTATGATAATAAAAACTAAAAAATAGTTAAAATTCACTTATAGTTTTAAACTCATTTTTAAGAGAGAGAGAGAGCTAAAAAAATAACAATATTATGTTAAAGAATTTATGTTACCTTAAAAATTAACCATATTAACAATATGTGAAATTTCAATGTCTGATTTAATTTATTTAAAATAAAATTTTCCCATTGTTTATTTTGCAGAAAATATTATTTTAGAAAACATTTTCTGCATGTTCTGATTGTTAATGTTTGAAAAAAATTTTAAAATTAATGAACTAAATGAAAAAATAAGTTGTTTTTGAGGAAAATGACTTATTTTTTTAAAATAAAAAAATCATTTTCTAATTTTGATAAACTCATTATAATGAAAAAAAAAATATGAATATAAATTTATTAATCTGTCTATTACAATACTTATTATCGAAGATAACTAATGATCATCGTCGATCATCAGCCATTGACGATCATCGTTAATTACCATCAATAATAGTTGACCAATAAATTTATCGTTTTGTATAATTTTTTTTATATTTAATAATAAAATTTTAAAAGAATTAAATTTTTATAAGTTTAATAGTCTTATAAATTAAAATTTTAATATTATAACGAAACAATAAAAAATTAGCTCTTTTGAAAATATTTTTTCCTCAAAAAATATTTTTCAAATACAAATTATTTTTTGCTAAATAAACAATGACTAGTGTCAATAAAAATAATAATAGAATTCCCATGTGCGAGAACTCTAAATTTCTTTAGGTATTTGCTATGAAATTTCTTAAATAAATAAATAAAAAAAGCATATGTGGCTCATGGGACTTTTTACTGTCAGAGTAGTGGCCCAAGATCACGAACACGTCAAAATCTTTGGATGGAGAATGATAAACGTGCAGCTTCAAATCGAAAATCTAAAAACGAATGCTATCCTTCAGCTTCCAATAGTTGGAAACAAAAAAAAAAAAAAAAAGCATATATAGGTTACCGGACTCCGTTTTCAAATCGAAAAGCTAAAAGCAAGTGCTGTCATTCAGCTTTAGAAGTTGATGTACGCCTCAATACCCATTATTAATCCGTTTGATTTAACTGTTATTATAATTATTAATTGGTAGATAATAATTAATAATTAATAATTATTATTTAATAATTATTAAAAATAAATATTAATATTTATTTAAATATTATTTTTAAAAAATTATTTAATTTTTTTTTTATTTTAAAAAATATAATATTTTTTAAAAAAATTCTAAATTATAATTTTTATAAATAATTATTTTTTTTTTACCATCTAACAGTTAACGATTAGTCATCAGTCAATTATTATGAATAATTAAAAATTATAAAATTATATTAATTATTTCTTCCATGTTCTCTTTTCTTGATTTATTTATTGTGTTTCATTGATTGACAGTCCGTTTGATTAATTCCTACACTACTTAAATAAGTTTTGAATTTGTATAGATAAATGTTCCACTTGCCACGTTCTTAGTGTTTCCTTTTAATTAAACATGGTTTGATTTAGAGCATTAATTATTATTGATAATTATTAGCAATAACTTATTATTATTAAATATTTAAAATTATTATTAATTTTTATTATTATTATATTTAAATATTGATATTTATATTTTAATAAAATAATTTAATATTTTTATATAAATAAGTATGAATTATTTTAAAAAATTTTAAATTGAAATTTTTATAAATAATAATTGTTTGACTATCTAATAACTATTTAATAGTTAATAATTACCACTAAAAGTAAATGATCAAACGGATTTAATATAATTATTAAAAATTAAAATGTTAACAATAGTATAAAAAAATTTAATCAATGGATATTTGATAAAAATTTTTAATACAGTTATTAGTATGTAAATTTCCAATAGCAGTATCAAATATATTTAATTATTGATAGTTGTTAAACGTTAAATGATAGGCAAATAATTATTATTTATAAAGTTTTAATTTTAATTTTTTTTAAACAACTTCTTAATATTTAAATAAAAATATTAATTTATCTTATTAAAAATAATATTAAATAAATATTTATTTTTAATAATTATTATGCATATTAATAATAATAACTTATAATAATTTTTATAAAAATCTTAATAACAATGAGTTATTAATTATTAATTAATAATTTGTAAAAATTATGAAGAATTAAATTAAATGGAGGCGTAATTATTTTTAACAAGAAGTTACTCTCGCTGATCAGCACATTACTTTACAAGGTTGTTGGTAGTATGTACCCACCAACCAAACATTTTCGTTGATATGTGATAAGAATAGTATACTTGTGTAGTCGTGTGATCCGACGTCAGACACGTTGGTTAGCCAACAATAAATATATTGTAAATTAATCATTCAACTTCAACTTCACGTCATGCAGTCAAAACTTAAAAATGTTGAAACTAAACCGGCTGCCCAAGCGAAACTTCTTCTTCCAATATATGGAAAAAACTTTAAGAAATTTTTAATTAGATTCACCTAATCTATGCATCTCAATTTGTTGTTGTCCTCATTATATTAATTATTCTCTTTTTTTTTATAATAAATATTTAAAAAAAATATATATAATTATTTTAAAAAATTAATCTATTTTAACATTTTTAAATTTATTTATTATTTTAATTCATTTATTATTTTGATAACTTTTCATTTTTATAATTTTATTATATTTTATATTTTTTAAATTAATTTTTATATTTTTAATATATTTTTTAATAAGAATATTATTATAAATTTAAAATAATATGTAATTTGAATTAAATAATAAAATAATTAAATTGAGATATAAAAAATTAAAATATTTATTATAAAACAGAAAAAATAATAAAAAAATAACTATTTGAACGAGAACACGTCACTTGAGTTTATGTTATACAAATACAACAGATACAATGTCCAGATGATATAAAACCTTGTAAAACTAAAATACTGAAAATATCTAAGATTATGTTTAGTTGAGTTTGAAATTGGGAATGGAATACAAATTTTAGGAATAGGATTCAATTTTACTTTGATTTATAAGTAATCTAAATGTTTTTTTTTTTTTTTTTTTATCTTTTAATATTTGAATAATTGCAATTTCTTTTTATTAATATAATATATATTACTAAACATAATTATTAATATACGTTCATTTTCATTTCGGTTTTAATTATAAATTAAATCAACGAAACAAGTGTGTTGCATAGACATGATAGAAATTAAGATAAGGATACAAACAGTATGGATAGACATAACATAAAACTTATCAATGTCTAGAAACGCTATCTTTATTAAGAAAATTTTTACCTGATTATAGTTTAACACTTTATTGGTAAATTATTTTTCGTTTTAAAAAAATTAAAACAATGTTTGCTTAGGAAAAAAAAATTAATCAAACTATAAAAATTAAAAAGAAAAAGAAAATTTATTTTATAATGAAAATTTTATTATATTCTTTCTTATATAGAACTGATATATTTATCAAATATATATTTAAAAAAAAACACATTTTGTGAAGTAAAAAATAAAAAATAAAAAAAAAATGGATGAAGTGTTATTTCTATACATAAAATTTTATTTCCTTGCGATAATAAAAAATGAAAATTTTATTATGATATTTTCATTTACATAAAAATTATATATTATTAAATATATTTTTCTTATCATAATTTTCTTAAATAAAATAATATAAATAATGTTTTAAAAATTAAAAATAATTATAATAATAAAATAAAATTATTTTTTAGAATTATTAGCTAAAAAAATAAAATTAATATCTAAAATAATTAATCAACTATTGAATTAAATTATACAAAATGCAATAGAAGTTTAAATATTAATAATCTAAATTTTTCATGTTATACATTGAAATTTGAATATTATATTATTTTTAGGCTATATAAAATGTAATAAATATACTATAAAAATCTTTTGTATGATTTACAGTATTATTAACCTTTGAAAAAGTATAGATATAATTTTTTAATACATTTTATTTAAAATAAGAAAATTAATAAATTATTTTTGTTATTTAAAAATACATAAAGCTAAATAATTGAAATACGTAGACAATTTATCGATTGATTTTAAAATTTTCATATTTTTATTTTTATTTTATAATATATTTTCAATAAATGAAGTACAAAAAATTTTATGCAATAAATTATTTTATTATAATTTTAAAATAAAAATAATTGAACATGAGAATTCAAAGTAGAAAGATTTTGTTGTCTTGTTGGTATAGACAAAATATTTGTAAATTGAGTTGCAGTTTTACGTTGGCGATGCAAAGGGACTTCAATGGGCTATTGGGCTTAAAGGAAGTTAACCTTATTGTATGTTGGGTTCAAATGCTCAGGTTAATTGATAGCAAGCATGTATGGATTTGCACCTTGGCCATATACAGGGGCGGTCCCAAGAAGGCCTGAAAAGGTCGGATTAGAGATTTTTTTAAAAATATCAAAAAAAAAAAAAAAAATATTTTATTTTTACTGTAAAAAAAAAAATTTAAAATACTACGTATCTAAAAATATTTTTTAAAAAATATGACATATACTTAACATATACCTAACATATATTACATATATACCAAACATATATCAAAAAATAATAAAATAAAAAAATCAACTGTAAAATTTAAAAAAAAAATACTTATGTAATATTTTTAAAAATTTAATAAAAATAATCAGTTTAATATTTTATTGCAAAATGTCAAGTGGTCTGATAATTTCTTTTTATGAAGTAAATTGAGGGTGGGAGTTCCATTCTCGCCCTCTGTAACTTGTGTTTTTTTTTGTTGCTCTTTCTTATCATGTTCGGAGCACTAATTGGATGCTCTCAACAGTTCCTAACAAGTCATGAACGCATCCACCCACCTTCTATCTCAACATTCAATTAATAATACTAAAAATCATTAAACTTTACTTTTTTTTTTCTAATTTGATCTAAAAAATTAATTTAATATTAATAAATCATTAAAATTTAATTTTTATTATAATAAAATACAATTTTAAATTTTTTTACAACAAATTCACTAGAATGATGATATAATTTTTTAGAAAATAATTTTAATAGCAATAAACATATATTAAAAAATAATTAATATTGATAAATCATTGTTATTTTTATTATTTTTCTTAATAAAACAAATTTAGCTCTTTATATTATCGACTCCCTGAACAAAATTTATGGAACTGACACTAACTATATATATTTGTTATAATTTATAAATATGATTGTGTCATTTTTGGGTCATTTAAATGAAATCATTGAATTGAATTTAAAATTTTATAATCATATTTGTTATAGTTTTAATATCTGTTTACTTGTCCTATTTCTTACAAAAGCATTAATATCAGGAAATTATCACCTTTTTTTTTTTTTTTATTTACTCATTCTTGGATTTTTATTTATTTATATATTAATAACGAAAATGCTCAGTCAAAATCTCATGAGCTTTGAATAAAATCATGGAGTCTTTGTATATCCTCAAATCTAATTTTCTTTATTTATTATAGAGTTTCAAAGTATCTTAGAAAATAGATATGTCCTGTATAAGAGTCAACAAAATAAAAAATATATTTTTTATTTAAACAGTATAATCTTTGATTTTTATACAAAAATAAAATTATAGAATATTAAGTTTATATTATATCCCATCTCATTTTTATGCTCCTAATTACTCATTGCTGAAAAAATTAATCCTATTTCGATATAAATTTTTCAAGTTTAACTAATTAAAAATTCAAATAAAAAAGGATAATTATGGTAAATGACAAAAAATATAAATTTTTGTCACATCTTATTATAATAGATCCAATTAATATAAATATTAGGTCGTTCTTAATTAATATCAATTAATTTTGAAATTAATATTAAACTAAGTTGAATTAAAAGAAATTAATTAAAAAAAAAAAAAGAAACATGAGAAAGCGATCGAGCACAGACCCTCTGTGAGGCAGTGTACCTATCACTGCTCGTGCAATAGGGTAGCAGTGTCCCTTTGTTGGGTTGCTAATGTTACAATAGAACCTTCTTTTTGTGGCACAATTAATGTAGATGCCTACTTCAAATTTTAATAGGTATTTTATGATGTTACTTTCTCCAACAAAGATGAAACCAAAGTTAAACTAAATCATCTGTATTCAGTTAGATGGTACAGGTACTTAAGATGTTTGTGTTTGGTGTATCGTTGGAAATATCCAGTAGTGGAGCTAATCATGACCAATATTTTATTTATTAAAAAATCGATAAAAATAAAAAGTCATAAAATAAAAAATTTGATTAGAATCGAACCGATTAAATTGAAAAAACTGATATATATATATATAATTTGATATTTATTATATATATGATGAAAATAAATATAATTTGACATTTATTATTTTTATCAAAAATTAAAAAAAAAATCTGACCCGTTCGAACTGAAAAAATCGATTCGATTCAATCGGTTCACGAGTTTTTACCCTATTTTTGAGATGAATTTTTAAAGACTGACCGGATCCATTTTTAATTCAATTTTTAATTTTTTCAGTTTAACCGAATAATCTGATCTGATTTTAACAACCATGATCATGACTATCTCAGTTAGATAAGGCTGATACTCTAGGGTTCACAAAGAATTTGATTTGTTTGGCTTTATTTTATGTTTGTATAAAGTGTAATATTTGTTTGTTTGATCCTGCATGGAAGTGAAAAAATTCAGTCAAATTTTATTTAGTGAAACTTTGAAAAAATTATTATTATTTATTTTTTCTTATAGTATCTTATATTCAAATACCATAGAATTTAAGACGAAAATAGATTTTTTTTGACATATAAACTCTTTTAATACTGATTTATGTATTTACAATAACTCGAATTTAAAATTATTGCTTAAACGATCATGATATTTATCATTCAGACCAATCAAATATGATTTTAAATAAAGTACGTCCTTACAATATTTGTGAAATTTTTCTTCATATATGTCTATAAATTGTTTAATTAATTTTTACATAAATAATTAATTTTAAATTTAATTTTTATTGCATAATTTTTTTTAAAAGAATGTTTAGTTGTTTTAGCATGAATTCTACTCTCTTATATTATTAAATCATATGCATAATAAAAAAAATTAAATAAATTAGCGTAATGTCTCATAAAAAAATTTATTATTTTTTTATTAATATTAAATATTAATATCGAGGCTCCTATAATAATAATCTAATAACGCAAAACCTTTGAAAATAAATATTAATATATAATATGTGAAATTTGGCTTGTAACATCAATTACAATACTTGTATACTAAATTATTTGTGCCCCATATATAAAACTTCATATAAATTATTGATTGGCAGTGAATGGCCTATCTTCATCTTTTGATACGGCATTGGCAAAGGTGTATTTATAGTTTATACACATTAGGCTCTTTCCTAAGTAAAGTGAGAAATAAACTTGCAATTAATTTCTATTGTTGTTAATTATTTTCGAGTACCAAATTAAAGAGTTGGAGAGACGTTTTGTCTCTAAACCATTCTAAAGTGAATGCTTAAGAGTTGCACTATGTTTTAATTATAGAAAAGCGTAAACTATCTTTTACGTATTAAAACTATACTATATATGTAATAAATATACAAACCAGATGTCTAATTACTTGTTTCATTATAATTTCTTTATTTGTAATATAGTAACATCAATGCAACCTAACCATTTTAATATATATATGTTAATTAGCATCCGCGTCCTGGATCTTGCCAGGTGTCTCCATCTATCTGCTATACGTACTAGCTGAGTCTATAAATAATATCAGTCTATTTAATTGTTTTGATCAAATCGTTCAAGTTCTGTATCTGAGCAGAAAATTATTGAAAAAAAAATGGTTAACTGTTGCTGTTTGTTTTTCTTGTTTGTTATGGTTTATGTTGTTGTAGGGGATAGTTGTAGCAATCATTGTGGACCGATTGAGGCTAATGACAAAGATCGGATTCAGTTTGCTATGAACTTGGAATTCTTTGAAGCAGAGTTCTTCTGCTATGGTGCACGTGGTTGCGGGATTGATACTATTGCTCCAGATTTCGCCATGGGTGGTCCTCCTCCCCTTGGAGCCCAAAAGGCTAATCTTGATCCTCTCACTCGTCGAATTATTGAGGAATTTTGTTATCAAGAAGTTGGTCATCTCAGGTTGTAAAACAGCAAACACTATGTAGTTTGATATGCTTGAACTTTTTGACTTCTTTTAATTCTAGGTAGTAATGAAGTATAAGGTTTAATTTATTCATCTAATTGTGCTTTTTTTTTTTCAGGGCAATCATAGATGCAGTTTGTGGAATTCCAAGACCTCTGTACGATCTCCGCCCTCAAAATTTTGCAGAAGTGTTTGACCAAGCGATTGGCTGCAAATTGGACCCTCCATTTAACCCTTATATGAGCACAGTCAACTTTCTCTTAGCATCCTACATTATCCCTTATGTGGGACTTGTAGGATACGTTGGCACCATTCCAAATCTAGTCGATTACACTTCTAAAAGGGTAAGCAACATCACCCACTACACCCACAATATCAATTATATCAATCAGATTGTATGTACATTTGAAAGGAATTATTAGATTCAGCGGGTGTGTTTAGTAAATTTTTTTGATTAAGCTATTAATTTTTTAATTTTTAATAATTACATCAAATTCATTTGATTAATCACAATTGTTAGCAGTTAATTAGTCAAATATATGTTATTTACAAAAATTTTAATTTAGAATTTAAAAAAAAAAATCGTATTTATTTAAATAAAAAAATTAAATTATCTTTTTAAAATAATATTTATTTTTAATGATCATTAAACATATTTATAATTAATAATTAATAATAATTTTATTAAACACTTGCAATAATCAACTATCAGTCATCAGTTATCAGTCACTGGTTAATAATTATCAATTAATAGTTAAATTAAATGAGTCTAAATGAGATTTTAATTTTGTGGCGATACTAGATTTATTTTCTTAATTTGAATTTTTTTGAATCGAATGTTAATTGCACCTAAATTTAAAAAAAAAAATGAATTATATCCCTTTTTTTATGAGTGAATACCAAATCAATGAGAACTAGGTTAATCGAGACTAATTCGTCTCTCTGTTGGAGTCCAAAGATTAATTTTATATAGTTCACATAATCATATTTTTAATTCCTTTTTTTTCTTAGCTTGTTGCGTCTCTGTTAGGCGTAGAGGCAGGGCAAGATGCAGTGATAAGAGCACTGCTATATGAAAAAGCTTATGAGAAAGTGGAGCCTTATAATATAAATGTAGCAGAATTTACCAATGCAATATCAAGTCTAAGGAACAAGTTTGGTATGTGTGGGATTAAAGATGAAGGTTTAATTGTTCCTATGGAGTTTGGAGCTGAGAATAGTACTGAAAGTAATGTATTATCAGCAGATCCCAATTCCCTTTCCTATGCTCGCACTCCACCTGAGATTTTAAGGATCATTTATGGAACTGGCAGGGAATGTCAGCCTGGTGGTTTTCTTCCTCATGGTGGCAATGGTAGAATTGCAAGGAATTTTCTAAATTAAGTTTGGATTGTTGTTAATTAATTAATTATTATCAGTCTCTTGTGTGTTCTTTTATCATATTGAAAATGCTTTATAATAATCAAGTGATTCTCGAGTTTTGAATTAACTTTTTATCAATTAATTAATTAGTTCTGTTTTATTTGCATTCTTGTTCAAGTTCATGACCCTGCAGTTGGCAAATATTAAAATATGCAAATCATTTTAACGGTAATTTTAGACTAATTAAAGACACAAGAGATCTTAAAAGTATACATTCTTTTTATATTTATAAGCGTTATGTGGTCTTACTTGTATAAATAAATTTTATAATAATATTTATGTAATAGATTAAAAACTTTCATGTTTATTACATGAAGGAAAATAATATTTATATATAAATATGGACTAGCATTAAAGAAACTAAAGAATATTAATTAGTGTATGTTTAAAATAAATTAATTTATTTGTCTTAATTTATTGTAAAAAATAAAAGTTAATTTAAATCATATTATTTCCAATTTAGGCTTAATTCGATTTTAAATTTAAAATAATTTAGTTCAGTTCTGCAAAAAGAAATGATTAAATACATTTCAAAAATGTTAAATACACTCCATTTTATTTTTTATATACAGAGTTCTTCAAAATGCAGAATTTGAATGTAGACAGTACTAAATATGTGACAAAGAGGAAATAACAGATGATATGTTGGGTTTCTCCTCTTGAAGCATGGACTAAGCGAACACGGATGGGTCTTTTGAGGATGGCACAAGTTGGGCTTTTGCTTGCGGTTTTTTGCCGTCGCATACAAGAAATTGGTTGGGTGGTTTTGCCACGAACCTGGCGAGCTGTTCTGTTCTGTTAGTAAGGTTGAGTTATGGGGAATATATAATGAGCTTCTTTTGGCTTGGGATAAAGGCATTGAATATTTCATGATGGAGAGTGACAGTCTCATGATGGTTCAGATGCTTAGTAGGAGTTCAGTAGATACTAATGAATTCTCTCCTCTCATCAGAAGCATAAAGAACCTATTGAGTAGAAATTGGGCTGTAATATTAAATTATGCCTACAGGAAGCAAATTTCTATGCTGATTGGGTAGCTCATTTGGGAAGAAGTCTGGACATAGGCAATCACATTCTTGATGTTCCTCCATCTGGCATTCTTAATTTTCTCCTCCGTGATATTTGTGGAGTTTCATATAATAGGACTTGTGTGATATAGTTCTTTGATTTTTCTCCATTTTATTAAAAAAAAAAATTACTATTGAAAATTAATCTCTCTTTTATATTTATAACACCAAATTAAATAAATAAATAATATAATCTGTAACACAAAGTTAAAAAAAGAAAAATGAATTTGATATTGTTATCAATTAAATATAATACTCTCTCTCTCTCTCATTGATAAAATCTATACCATAAGGAGCACAATGTCTGCATCAACAACAGTCTCAACATATGAACATTGCACGAACCAGAGGTATGCAAGAAGGTATGTGGCAAGTTGGCACCATTCAGTCTAATGGCTAAAATTAAGGATGGCCTTTAGAGTTTTGCCCTTTTATAGACTCAATTCATTATCTTTATCAATTATCACAATATAGTTAATTAGAATACATTAGTATAATTGTAATTAAAAGGAGAAATAAAAACTTTTCTAATTAATAATTTTACATGGGCCATATTAAAACTATACCTTTGTAATAATGCGTCTATTGGGGTAGTAGTGCTTAGGCCTAATAAACGGTGGACGAGGCACCTAATAAAATTTAGGGACAAAAACAATAAATATGAGTATATATATCATAGAAGTTATAAATTGTTAGGAAGCCATTGCCCCTCCCTACTTGAGCAACTGCAAATATTATTATATCATTAAAAAACAAAATATTATAACTCATTATATATGAAGTATTATTATAATTTATTTAATAATATATAAAGAATAGATATATTTTATCATCATTTAATAGTATTTTTTTCTAATAAATGTTCCAAAGGCATTAGTTAAGAAATATTAATTCAATATTTTTTTACTATTTTTTCTTTGGAGTTTGAAATTTTTTTGAGAAAATAGATATGAGGTTTCTTCTATTAATTAATTTAATTCATTTTCTCTCATAATTCATTTTTAAATTAATTTAACTATTTTGTCTAAAAATAATTATTCCCAATCATATTTTATTAAAAATAACGATTTCCTAACTATATCTAATATAAAATAATAATTATTAATCAATACTCTTAAATCACTTATTGGTCATTAGAAAAATTATTTAATAATTAATAATTTTAATTTTAATATAAAAAAGATTTAAGAGTCTTATAATAATCTTATTATACACAAAAAGTAAAATAAAATCAACATAAGATTTTTGAAATATTTTTTATCATTATCTTTCCAAAAATGTACACATTTTAATTTACAGACGACGCTACCGTTTGAAGAACCTATAAGATATAGGATTCTCATTCATTTATTTATTGTTATGGCATTGATAAAGATTTGGAGCACTAATGAAATTTTCTCACTTTAGAAGGGTATCATATTCTAACCTGGTGCTCCTTCCCTGTAAGGTAAGATATGCTAGAGATTTGTACATATAGTATTTGTATATGCTGAATTTCCTAAATATGTTATTCCCATATATATAATATAGGATTAATATGGCTTTATTAAGAAATTTTAAAAGCCTAATATGATAAATTTTCTTGAAAATGAAATAAATTATTAAAATTATATAAATAAAGAAACAAATAAAAAATTAATATAACCCTTTAAATGACATTTAAAGATAAAATCCTATTAAAAATAAATAAAAATATCAAAAATTGAAAAATGCAAATGTGAAAAAACTCCAAGATATGCATCACTAATTTCAGTATTAATTTTCAACCAATAAGCAACTCTATAAATGTATATGGATTAAGAATATGTGTGCATACGTAATTTGAATAATGGCTAGTTCATCTTTCTTGAGTATCGTTGCCCTTCTTCTTACAGTACTGAACTTGAACATGGTCATGGCTGCTCCCTATTGCGGAGGGATCCTGGCGGCTGATAGAGATCGGGTTCTGTTTGCATTGAACTTGGAATTCTTAGAAGCGGAGTTTTTCTTATACGGTGCACTTGGCCAAGGACTTGATGCTATAGCTCCAAATTTGACCAAAGGAGGTCCTACTCCAACTGGTGCTAGGAAGGCCAATCTCGATTTTCTTACCAGAAGAATTATCGAGGAATTTGCTTATCAGGAAGTTGGGCATCTTAGGTCTCTTTAATTTCTCCATTATTTTCTTCTCACATATTAATTATTTTAATTTAATTTAAATTATTTTTTAAATTTAAATTCAAAACTTTTCATATACGATGATAACCGGTAAATCTATAAATTAATTAATTTAATTTTTATAAATTTTTTTATTATTTTATATTAATAAAATTCTCAATCATGTAGTATATATTAGATCAAATTAAAATTTTAATTAATTCATGAATAATTAATTATGATTAACAAATTAATATTCAATTATCGCATCATCCAAATTCCAATAATTATATATGCAGGGCCATTACTTCAAGACAGGGTGGGTTCCCAAGGCCCTTGATAGACCTAAGTGCTCAGAATTTCGCTAAAATATTCGATCAAGCAATTGGCTCCCGTCTAAACCCTCCATTCGATCCTTACTCCAGCTCCACCAATTTTCTCTTAGCGTCCTATCTCGTTCCTTACGTAGGACTTGTAGGTTATGTTGGCACTATTCCTTCCCTCTTGGGCTTTAAATCCAGAAGGGTAAGTCTCTGCTTCTTCTTTTCAGTTTTCCTACACTGTGGCCACTATTAATTATCTTCATGGACTTATGAGTAGACAAATGTTGAATATTCAATTTACTTATTTATTTTGTTTACTTGGTAAATTAGCTGGTGGCCTCCCTCTTGGGAGTGGAGTCAGGGCAAGATGCAGTTATAAGAACATTATTATACACAAAAGCCAACCAGAAACTGTCTCCATATAACCTGACCGTGGCACAGTTCACTGATAAGCTATCAGAATTTAGGAATCAGCTTGCTCAGTGTGGAAACAAAGACGAAGGTTTAATTGTGCCATCGCAGCTTGGAGCTGAGAATCGAACATCCAGTAACGTACTATCAGCAGATTCTAGTTCCCAGTCATATTCAAGAAACCCACAGGAGATTTTAAGGATTGTATATGGGACTGGTGATGAATCAAAATCTGGTGGATTTTTCCCGCTTGGTGGAAATGGAATTATTGCTAAATCATTCCTTCAGTGGGAATTAATCTAGCAAGCCAGTTGTTATACATTGATAAGAATATGCTTTAAATAAGGCAATAAATATTTAATAATGATCCACTTTACACAATATCAATGTATAATATAGCTAATCGCATATGAAATAAATTATATTTTAGCTAATCGCATATGAAATAAATTATATATATATAATTAATTAATTTTTTCTTGTTACATCTTGGCTAATAAATATCCAATTACAGATATATTACATATTATGAATTCAACCATAACCTAGGTGAATATGAATTTGATAATAATAAATAAAATAATTTTAAATTTTAATATTAATTAAACTGAATCAATATGAGCTTGAGTATTTTAAGTATTCTATTAAATCAAATTTGAGTATAATAGACAAATTTAAATAAAATTTAGAGTAATTTTGAATTTTCTAATCAAGTTAAATTTAATATATTTAATATTATATTGATTCAGTTTACATGATATTTGATAATATTATTTAATACTTTAAATTAAAATTTTTAATGCTTAATGTTTTAAGTTGTTTAATAATGCTTATAATAATAAATCAAATTTTTTAATTTAAAACATATACTAAATATTAAGCTTTTAAATATTTTTATAATGTAAAATTTAATAATTAAAATTCAACACTTAAATTTTCAGTAATTAAGGTTCATTTTTATCAAACACTACATTACTATTTACAAAGGTCATTCACCAATGTCATTTTATTTATGACAATTTTTTTTAATTTTATAATTCTCACCATTTTGATAAAGAAAATTTATTACGACTATGTACTTTTTTTTGTACCCTAAAAATGTGAACATTATTCCTTTTAGACACAAAAAAGTAATAATAATGATGAACAACCTTATACTAAAGTTTTTTTTTTTTTTTTTTAAATCTCTAATTAATTATATTTTCAGGAGAGAAAGCGAGTAAAATAACTAGCACTTTTAGATCCCTTCCTGCTCTCCACATGTCTTATCTTCCATTTTCATTAATTTTCCCTTTTACTCTTATTATACAGAGATTTTTTTTTAATATTAATTTTATTAATAAAAATTAAATTTTAATATTTATTATTAAAATAATATCATTTTATCATTAAACTAAGATATCGGTTATGATTAACAGAAAAATATTAAAACTTTTTTTGTTGGCAAGCAAACCTTTTTATTTAAAAGCTAAGCTGATTGATGATTAATTTCTGCATTTTTAAATAAAACAATTATAATAATTTACATCAATAATTTTATTTTTTATTTTTGTTGAAAGAGTATGAAAAGCAGAAAAGACATCATTAAATTTATATATATATGTACTGTGTTTTTGTTTTGCGACCGTAGTGTTAGTCCGATATCTATATATCAATCAAACTTTTAAACAGTTACTCTTATATATTAAAAGATAAAAGTAGCTAAACTTTAAATTTTTATAATCAAAAGTTATGTAGTTGGTACATAATTCAATAATTAGCATTATAATTCAAACATTTTAGTTAATCAATTGAAATGGACAATTAAATTTCTCATATATTTTTAGTAATTGAAAGGGACAATTATTTTAGTAAAATATGTACTCATATATTTTAATAATTAATATATGAAAGTAGAAAAATAATCTCATTGATTAGCAATTTCATTAGATATATTTATTTCTATAATTAGATATTGTTTGATAAAACTGAATGATTAAAAATTGAACTGTTAAGAGATTTGAATAGTTTAGATATCTGAATGATAATATATTTATTTAAAATATTTAAATAATATATAAATTATCATTTTTACTCTATAAATTATGTTAAAAAACTGTTTAATAGTTTTAATTATATAATCTAATCAAAACTTCATTTAATAATTTTTTGTAGTATATTTACATAAAAATATTCAGATATTAAAAAGTCTTAAACTTTTTATACTAATAAGGTTTTCAATTGTACTGTGTAGTTTGAAATTATAAATAAAGGTGAATGGTGGGTTGATAAAAAATTAATTAAGAGCTTTTTATATACTATTCAACCAGAAATCTGTGATTAACCGATTCAAAGCTATTAAAAGAAAGATAAATTTTTATCAAATAGTTTTTATCTTCTAAATCAGTAAGATGGGTTTAATTCATAGACATTAAAAGGTTATAGAATCGCTTCGCTCTCCCTTTACTTTTTTTAAAAAAATATAAAAAAATTCACACGATAATGTTGGAGGAATTGGAATTATGTCATAGGCACTCTATGAGGTAGGGAGCAAAGAAGGAGGGAAATTGGACACATGATAGATTAAAACGAAAAATTCATCATTTATATATTAGGATTAGGCCCCTTGTCCTTGGAATTTTTTTTTTTATACCCTCCCCATGTTTTTTTTATTAATTTTAGGTTTTGTTTTTTTTCCCTACCCCTAGCCCTAGCCATAGAATTTTTTTAACAAAATAGTTATGTATTTATTTATATATATGAAAATCTTTACACTACACCTTATCCAATATCCCTCACAACCATTTTAAAAAAAAATAAAATTAAATAAATAAATAAAATCACACTGACCTGGTGCGAAGTGATTTTTGAAATTATGATTTTTCTTTTATATATATATATATATATTTAGAATTATAAAATTTCAAATTTGAATTTAATTTTTAAATTTTTTGTATTTGAGAGCAGAAATTTAGTATCGATAATATCCGAACCCTTAAATTCAGTTGAAAAATAAAAATTAATTAACACATAAATACACTTGTAAACATTTTTTTAATATTGTAAATGAATATTTTCTTTTATATATAATGATAAGATATAATATAATTTATCAAATTTTTTGTTAAAATTAATTATTGGAGAATAAAAATAAAAATTTCTTTTAAATAAATCTAAAAGTATTATAATTCTTTATTATATTCTAACTTATACATTTAAAAAAATTTCTTTCTTTTTTCTAGGTAATACATTTAAAAATTCTCTCTTAGTCTCAAAAATAAAAATTAAATAATGATCATAAAATTTATGAAGTTTTATGAAAAAAACTTTCTATGGATCTAAAAGTGAATAATCAGAGGATATTTCAATTAATTTTTTCCTTTTTCTTTTTTGAAATATCTTGTCTAGATATTTACCTTCACATGATGTCATGGTATTCTAAAACTTGAAGTTCATCGATCATAGATTTTTTTTTTTAATATATATTGAATTTTTGTTTAATAATTTATAGAACTTTTTATTAATTGCATCAGAATAAATTTGTAAAAGTAATGATAAGCAGTTTATTATTTGAGATTACATTGTAATAAACTATAATATGCAGTTAAACAAGTCTTGTATGAATAAAAAAATAATGAAAACATTGAAAACGAAATGTTCAGAAATTGCATGCGCATGTTGGGCACGCTTGAACATGGTGTCATGTCTAGTGACTATTGAATCTTTTATGATTATGATTAGGTTTATGACTTAACCAATTTCTTGAAAAATTGGGTGAAGAGTGGAAAACACTTGAAAAAGCTTTTGACCTCATCCAAACAACAGTGCCATTTCTTGATTGGATTAACTCAAAGAAAGTGCCTAATTATCCGCAAAATATCTCCAAACACGAAATCATATCATATCAAAATTCATCAAATCATACAACATATCTATATATATAATATAAAGTTGTACGTATAATGTGGAGATTTTTCAGCCACTGCAAGGATGCAATTGACCTGCATATCTTTTCTTGTTTCCTTGGTTTTTCTATACTATACGCTTCCTTGAAGAAGAAACACAAGTGATCAAAGATCCAAAGCTAAAATATTTTATTAGAATAATCAAGAGATTTCAAATTTTATTTGTATTGATACTTGATACACTTGTTTAATTGTTGGATCCAGTAGTTAAGTACATATCTATTTATCAGGCTAGGAGCAAATCGTAAATGTCTAGCTAGGAGTCCTACCTACACAAAACAGCTTGGAGGTTTTGCGCTATAAGCACTAGCAATGTATCCAATATGGTTATGAATCGGATTTCATACATAACATAAGAATGATCAATCGTCGTTTATTATTATTAATATTATTATTTCAAATAAACTCTAGTAATTAGCCATTTGAATTTTTTTTTTTATGTGAACTATATATGAATACTAAGAATTCACCAAAGATCATCTAAAAAATAAAAAAGAAAGAATTCATTAAAGATATGTTTGATTGATAGAATTTAGTATTTCCATAGAAAATTGCTTTTTTACAAAAAAAAAAAAAAAAAAAAAAAATACTCTCTCGGTCTCGTATATTAGAAAATTAATAGATTAAATATTTTTAAAGAAAATAGAAAGAGACTATTATTTGGGACAGTGAAAAAAGGAAAGTGAGCAAATGGGGAGAGTAATTTTTTTATTGCATAAGATTTCGATAATCAAATGCCCCTAAAATAAAATTTCCTTCTTTGGCACATAAAAATCATATGTATAAGGTAATACAACCAAATTATTTTGATGCGTTAAAAAAGTTTTAAGTAAAAAAGTAATGGAATCAAATTATTTTAGTAAGTGCTTTTTAAACAATTTTTTTTTAAAGATTTCTAAATAAAGTTTTGTTATTGAGATCGAAAAAGAGAATGGGAGTTTATGAAAAAACAGAATCATTCCTATTGTGTATTGTAATTCATTTGATTTCTGATATACTAAAAAAAAATCAAATAAAATTTAACTTATTTAATTATATTAAAGCTAATTTTATTTTTTTAATTGATGTATTAACTTAATAATAAGGGAGTTTTTTTTAAAAGTGAATGTAATTTGTTTCTAATTAAAATAAGTAAATAAATTATATAAATATGAATTTGAATCAATTTAAATTTATAATTTTTTATATATTTTATCTTTTATTTCGTATATTCTTTTATATATTATATCACATGTTTTTAAAAAGTGTCTTGCTTAGTCGTATTTTTATATTAATTATAATAAAAATATGTAAGAAAACACGAAATCTGGATTGAATTTAACCACCCCTAAGTCGACAACGCGAAATTGTCTGAATTGGTTAAGATGTTGGCAGACAACACCGAGTGGCATCATATAGGAAGCAACTAAAATCCAAAGGCATTTTCCTGGTTTGGCCTTTTACTGATTTACCCATTAATTGACAAGAATGTGAAACCATTTGCAGATTTTTTTTTTTTCCCTCCTAAACTGCAATTTGTTTGCCAACTTAACCATATCTCACTTTAGATATCTCCATGCAACCATTAGTACAACAAGATTAAGTGCATTAATTCTCTACCTAAATAGTTCAAATATCTGAACTAGCTTTTTTATTTATTTATTTATTTATAATTTCCAACTTTCATAATCATTATTCTTTACTCAAGTCAATAATCCAATAAGATGTATTACTCCCATCTTATTAGTTTTCTTTTCCTATTAAGATTAGATCATAAGAAAAAAGACATTAAAGTCAAATATTCTAGCTTCCCTTGACAATAGAAATCACCCTACATCATGGTCAAGGATGTCCCTAACTAGCAAAAGCAGAATGGAAAGGTTGACCAAGGAAAAAATCCGGATTTTGATTGTAGACATAGTCAAGGGATCCAAGTAGGATCTCTCGTACTAAAGAAAGATGCCTTCACATGAGAATTAAGCAACGTAAGCGCAGCATTAGACTTAATGCACCTTGGCGTTTTATACTGATTGATTGACGCCCCTTGGCTGATGAACAAATCCATCAGCGCCTCGAACGTACCAGGCTCCACCACACGTATCTCCAGTGGACCTACAGACTTGTCATAGGCACGGCATCTCCTATACACATAATCAAGTTCTTCCTCAACTGTAAAACAACATTCTTGGAAAACCTTAGCGTCAAGTGGGGTATGAGAAACCTTGATGGCTGATGATGCGTGATGTAGGATTTCCCAATACAATACATAGTGCCCCGGTACAGATGATGTATCTGCATAGCTAGTGTATTCCACGAGTAGCGCATTGTAGGGTTCAAGTAATTTCTTCGCTGTTGTGATGCTCTTGTGAAGATCTTCCTCGTTGGTTTTGTCATTGTCAATGCTGAGAACCACATTTCTCCTACAAATGAATCGGAATTGTGGGGCTTGATTGTGGAATCCAGTCACTTGAAGCACATCACCAATACGATAACGATATAGCCCTGAATCATTTATTGAAACATTCAGCAATTAGGAAGAGTTTTAGTGGCAATACACTGAGAGAGAGAGAGAAGGAGATAGCATGATGACATAGAACATCAGATAAGTTCTCCAAATGACATTTCAGGTAAAAGTTGCATTGCAGGATGACTTAACCTCACACACTTAAGAGATTAAAAAGTAAAAGTCAATCAAGGATATATTCTTACCAGCAAAGGTAGTGACCACCAACTCATAATAATAGCCACGTCTAACATGCACCAAATCGACAAGCTTATCCTTGGACACCTCCTCTTCCTCATCGACATCCGTTAACCATGTTCCATTCTCTCCCAGAGGTATAAACTCAAAATAACACATATTAGGCATGAGAGTAAATACCACATCTGCAGGATCACACAAGGGTTTCAAGTTCACGCCAAAGTAACACTCAGAGGAAGCATACATAGTACACACCAAAGGCAACTTTCCCTCACTGTAGTACTCAAGGGCTGGTATATATTGTGCCATAGACCCTGTCACCACTGCTTCAATATACTTGGTCCTAGGCCAAAGATGACACAAAATTCCCTTCCATGATGGGCGACTGCAAATCTCCTCTATTTCATCCGCAAGAAAAGGATCAGGCGATGATAGTATCATTGACATACATGAACGGCATTCAGGATCTGTGATCATAGGATCTAGTTCACCACTGCGTATATCATTGCAAAGGTGAACCCAGTTTCGTTCCAGGAATGAAATGGCTCGGAGCAACGCTGATGCAAATACAGCTCCTATCCTTAGGACCTGGTGACGGTGAATCAGTCCAGATAGCAACTGGCAATACATGCTCTGTTTGCTATCTTTGCATAGGATGGCTTGGTCTGGGCTAGTAAAATCATTGAATGAATCTCGTGTTCGGCACTTAAAGTGCTTACTTTTGTAGTAACTTGTTAGCACAGTTCGAGCTGGTAAGCCACAAGGAGTGGACATTTCAGCCTTCACAAAATACAGAAACATGGCCTTACCTTTATCCAAACCAGATATGTACCTGAAATTATAATGTCAAGTTCATCAATGTAGCTGAATTTTGGACCTTACAATAGGTTTTTGCTCATAAGAGAACACAATGATGATGACGCCTAACTATGTGAACTACACAATCCAACTGACTCCAGTCAGCTTCCGGGTTAGCCTATTGACTTTCTATACATGTTACCAACAATTATAGGCATTCCATAATATGTCAGACTCCAATGCTAGGCAGATGCAAAAGTAATGTACTCATCAGCATTTTGCGTACTTGTTCAACAAATATGTCAAGGTTACTTTGTTCGACTTAACATGGAAAGTCTGGTTACTCCACACTAAAAAAGTTATTTGGAGGATTGGTGAAGATTATTCTCTATTGACTTGTGAAAGCTAGGAGATAGTGAGTTTCTACCAAATTCTACCCCCTAATGTATGGTATTGTATCCTTTCCTGTCCAGGTCAGTATGTCATCTAGCTCGTCAAGAAAATTGATTGTCTGACTAATAAGAGCGAAAGAACTAGGGAGGTCATAAATAGAATTATAAATTTTTCCCAGAAGAAAAAAGTACATATACTAAATTGTTAAAACACTAGAAATTAATTATAATCCACCTATATAACTGTATGCAGATGCAATTGTAGAATATAAAGATGTAATTAACTTGTTCATGATTGGCATGATGAGATTATATATAAAAGTGCGTCGGTCTAGGTCTTCAGCTATTGATGGCATTAACTTAGGTTCTCCACCAGAAGTCCCTGAACTGCAAATGAAGAAAGACAAGTCAATAATGCCAAATTAAAATTTTGGAAAAGGTTCATATCCAAAAAATAGAAAAGAAGATCAGGTAGTAAGGCTTTTGTACAAGGGGAGAGAGAGAGAGGAAGAGACCTGCATAACATTTCAGTTATAGGATGACCAGAAATAAGAGAGGAGTCTTCTCCATTAGCAATTCCTTGGATATAGGGATAAATATCCTTGTAAGTGCTGACAGGAACACAACATTTGAACTCGTTTACATCTTTTGATTCCCTAATATAATTGCTCAAATACTCAGTTTTCAAATTTTGAGTCAAGATCTCCTTCAATATGCTTTCCTGAAATTCACCAGCCTTCTCTGTAAGCTTCTCCATCTCCTCCAATGCAACCTCACCTTTGTACTCCAACTTCTTTCCATCCATGATATCAAGAAATGCACAGGAGATGGAACAAACATACTACTGTAACCAACAAGCCAAGGGGTCTATATATAATAGGCAGGCTATGTGGATGCTTCTTGTATTTGTTCTTTTTTTTTCATGCATCATTTCAAGCTGATTGCGGAAAATAAAATGGTACAGATTCCATCTATAATGTGGCCCCTCACTAGCTATACATGAACTTAAGAACCATGACCTCACTGTATAGTGTACTCACAATGATGTTTGTATGTAAGATAGTGTGGCATATGAAATACTTTTTTTAACAAATTTTTAATCATGTCACTTAAAAATTATGAATAGCAAATTCTGAGGTCCTGTGCATAATTGAAAAGAAGCATCAAGTACCATGATTTCCTTATTTATTTTGAGGAAAATCTTAAACCCTAATTACCTCAGCTGTTCCATTAAAATCAAATAAACTTTAGTGTTCAAATTTTTTAATAGGAATGCATATAAATTTTTTGAAATCCCCGTCACTATAAACTGTTGTTTAGGCAGTTTGATTTCTAACGAAGTTCCAACCATTATACCTCACACTGCGACAAATAATATTATGTATTTATGTTGGAAAAATTTTTACTATAATATTTGTTGCCACAGCTAATAGAAATACCAGCTAGAAATGCTATACTGGCAATACACATACATAACCTATTCATGTGATAGTACTGTCTGTATGTGTCCAATGCCAAAGCACATAGGAATATAGAACATGATTTGAGATAATGGCAACCTATCAGAAGTTGGAATCCACTTTGTATCATTTATATGTGATTCAGATGGTGTGAACGTATCTTAATATTTGATTTTTAAGACGATTACGACCTATTTTCAATTTTTCATATTTTACATTCTAGACAAGACAGATTTCAGTATCTAGTTCTTTTTATTGTCCCCACAATGCAACTCTTTGCTTGTATTTCGTATCAGTGAAAGCATGAGAAAGCTAAACAAATCAAATCTTTCTTTAAAGTATCAGTTCACTCTCTCTTATAGGGCAAGAATATGGTGCATAAAACACACTATCACACACACACAAAAGATTAAAAAAAAAACAAAAAAAAACCTACTTCAGCCATTTTATAGGGTCTCTAGTGGTAAAGTGCACTAAAAAGATCCTATGCAACAATTTAAGTAGGTATCTGCGGTCATTCAACAGCCTCCATTAACATAAAGTTATTCCTAAGCACCATATTAATGAAAATACATGTATTATCAGAAGTCTCGTGGTTAAAAAGGAAAAAATAATCTCAGCCTTTCAACAAGTTTAAGATGCTTGATCGAGGGGGCTGCCTGTCAGCAAACATCCTTATCCAAATGGAGATGATGCAGCCTCATGAGCAACACCTTGAGCACATATTACATGTACGATTGAACAAGGTTAATGCTTGCCGCATCCATTGATGATCTTTTTTTTACTGTCTTTTTTTTTTTCCCTCAAAAGCGTGAAAGACACAGTAGATCTCTGCCGATGCTCTTTCTTATCCACCATGAAAATTTTATCGAGACACTACGTCGTGCCAATTCAAAAGAAAATTTTTTCCATACCTGGAAAGAGCCTTGTTTTTCAACGACTAGACGGAGCACATCGCGTGCTGTCACTCAAATCATGATGTCCTCCAATACCTGTTGAAAGTATTCCCCGTACCAATAATGTTTTAGCACTCATCAACCATCTCACAGTAGAATGATGATAATTTCCGTATGTACTGCAAAAATATTTGTTTATCAATAGTTAGGAGATTGCTTCTTGAATTAGATCATCTACTAATATTAGTCGGTAGACATATCGAAAAGGTAGAAAAATGTATGGCAAGCATGAAACAAAAAATTGAGACATCTTTTAGATTCTCAATAAATTGAAAAAAAAAAAAAAACCATACGGTTGAAGATGAGTATTGTCAAGAAAATATTAAAATGGATGTATGGTTATATTATAATGGATAAGATACATAATGAAAGTAAAAGTGAGAGTCTCATCGATTGAAAATAATAATAAAAAATATAAATTAAAATGATTTATACACGTAAAATGAAGTTTTAGAGAGATTTTAGTTAAAAAAATTGAATACATCGTAATAGATGAGAAAAAAAAATAGCTTTAAATTAACTTGAAAAAAATTAATACAATATGATTTAAAAGCATTATAATTATTAAAAAAATTATTTAGAGTAAAAAGTAAAAAATTTATATACTTAATCTCAATTAATTTTGAAATTAAAGTTAAATTAAATTAAATTGAGTTGAGCTGCATCCTTTTCCTCTAACATGACTTGTGAACAATTATTTGAACTTGTTAATGAATATAGAAAAGGGAAAAGCAATGGAATTGTAACTATATTTATTAGCTATTTATAGTTTTTCAGTGGTCGAATCACAAGATCACAACCAATAAAGCAGGGGGTTAGATGTAAAACTTATTCCTAAACCAAATTTTTTCACAAAGTACAATGATCCAAAATCCAACTGCTCCCATAAAGCTTCCATTCTAAGCGGATAGGGTTTGCATGGTTAAATATATCTTACTTCTATATGATGTAAGCCACGTAAAATGATTTAGTTGGAGTCCAGCACTTAGGGCTAAAAGAGGAAAGACAAATGCATCCTATAGAGAATGCCTTGTTGAGCATTCTTCTAGCAACCAGCATAATGGAGGCTGCCTTTTGAACGGTGAGGTAAAAAAAATGTGCCAAATAAGATGTACAACTACCTTTCACATAAAAAGAGGTTGTTTTCTTTTGGAGTGTGGTGTGATGATATGTACTAACCTTCAATAAGTATAGCTTGAAGGACATGATTTTGCCATGTAGATGATCACTCAGTTATAATCACCATTCTGAATCAGGGAAAGGGTTGTGCAATAGACATACATACATTGTCTCTACAAATTCAAAGGCTTTAACTTCACTTTCCTGGCACTTTTTGTGGTTTTAATGGAATGCATGATTTATATATACGTCTGCTTACATTTTATCCACATTACTTCACTTTCGTGGCACTTTTGCGGTTTTAATGGAATGCGTCATTTATATGTCTGCTTACATTTATCCACCTTTGGATGAAGGTAAATTGAATGAGGCCAATAATTCAAGTATAGAGGTAACCTTTTTATTGAATCACAAGTAAACTGTATTTATTCATTTGATTAAAATGCTAAAGTTACTTTCTTTGCATCATGCTATTGTAAAGTATAATAGCAAAAGGACAAAAAAGAAGAAGAGAAAAGAACTTGCTTGACAATTGCAAAAGGCCAAAAAAAAAAAAAAGGCACCTTTTACAAGCCAACCAAACAGAGCCTTAATTTGTAATCGCTGAAAATAAATAGGATGTATAGAAATCCGTAAAGGCAACTATACATAACAATTCACCATGTGATTCACTATTGCAAAGAGCAGAATATTTTGAATCAAATAGTAAATAATGCTTACAGTTGAAAAATCATATATGTGCTGCTACGAAACTTCGAAATTTCTCCTCTTTCATTGACAATTAAGGACACGATCAGCATCTGCCTGCAAGATAAACAACCAAAATATTGTTAATTTGCAAATCATTAATTGGAGCCTGAGCATTGTTAAGTGTTGATTCTAATAGCCATCCATAACTGTCACACGGTAAACCTCCCACTTTGTGCAATTGGTCAATCAACACAAAATCTAAAAAAATAAACAATAAAGATGTGATATAATTTGGACTAACATAACAAGAAACGTCACAGCCCAATTAAACATACTCAAAACAATAATATTATGAGAATGAAAAATTGATTCTTCAAAATAATTCATATTTTAAAATATATTTGTGAGTTGAGCTTGGATTTGAAAAATGTTAGACTCGACCGTAATTTTCTTTACAAATTCGGCCAACAAACACGACTTAACTTCCAAGCATAATAATTCATCCCTAACCTTAACCTAGGGTCTAGGGATGTAAAGATGCAAACTCCATTATTCTTTATTCTGCACCTCAGCTAGAACAACTCCTCTTATTTCAGTAATAAAAATTCAATTATCACATTAGCACCAACAAAATGACAAAATCTTAACATGAAAATGAAAAAGAGAAAGAAACAACTTCTGATAATTGACATTGTAAACTCCCTCATATCTACAGGCAAATTCATGTTACTTTCTAAGCATTGGCCACTTCAAGAGTACCAAATTTCGCAACGACGACGTTTAACAAAGCAAGCAAAAATTAGATCAAAAGATTTTCTAATGGGAATAAATAAACCCTAAAAATACGTAATTGCTCAATTCAATTGAAAATTACAATGAAAGAATTTAATGTACATGCATACATTCATATGTATATGTACGTATATACGTATACAAATGTGAGAAAGACGGAGGGAGAGGAGAACCTGAAACAAAAGAAAAGCTCTGGAACTACTTTGACCCATTAACGGAAGCAGATGTAAATAAACGACAGCGTTTTAGGAGTAGATGACTTGTACAGCGAGTATGAACATAGCATAGTCGTGTGAGTACTCGCATCTTTAACACACTGAAGCAGAGAACGAGAAGGGAGTTTTATCTAAAACTCTGTTATGTATTGAGCAGAGCAAGTGACGTGGAAAAGCCCCAATGGCTATCGCTGGTGTGGCGCTGAACCAGCATCTGCTCTGTTTCTCAAATTCAAGAACCAGAGCACCACTACCACCACCACCACCACCACCACCATCTTCATGGTTGCTTGACAAAACAAGTCCTCGAAGGAAAATGAAAGCTCATCTCTTTTTAACTTCTTGCTCTTCTTCTTCTTCTACTTCTCAGTCCCCTGAAACAGATACACAGACTCCAGAGTCCTGTGTCAATTTGGGTCTCTCCCTCTTCTCCAAAGGACGGGTATTTTTTTTATATATATTTTCTGCTATTTTTCTATTTTTGTGTTCTGGTTTTTTTTTTTTTTTTTGTCGATTCTTGGGCTAATTTGTCACAAATTTCAAATTCCGTTATTGAAATGATTCGGACTAAACTCGAAAGTTATTTTCTTGCTTAAATTTGTGGACATTTTTGTTCCCTACCCACTACTTCCTTGCAGTTGTTTTCTGATTCAATGCAATTATAATTAGCAAAACAAAGCCAAACTAATAATTTCTATAAACAATGAATTTTTCAGGTTAAAGATGCTTTAGTGCAGTTTGAAACAGCCCTTAGTTTAGATCCCACACCTATTGAGGCCCAAGCTGCACTTTATAATAAAGCCTGCTGCCATGCCTACCGGTAGGATTTTCTTTTTCCTTTTTTCAGTGATTGGTTTTTAACCTGATAATTTACTGCAATGCAATTGCTTATTTATTTTAATGTGATATTCATCAACCACATTGAATTGATTAGTATAATGAACAAAGTAAATGAGCGATCAATGTGGTAGTTACAACTCAAATTTAGAATGCCCATTCAAGAAAAACCATCAATCAATTGATGCCACAAGTGCACTTATAAGTTCTATTCTTTATTTATTTCACGTCACACCTGATAAAAATCCCTCAACAAAGATTTTGGTTCTTGAAGTTGCTATTTTCTTTGTGATTAGTAGCACCTTGTGATTGTAAATATACCTTTTGAAGCATTACTCTTGTGAGCTGATTGGCCTTGTTTTCATTCTTTTTCTTGAGGAAGAGGGGAAGGAAAGAAAGCTGCTGATTGCCTACGTGCTGCTTTAAGGGAATATAATCTTAAATTTGGTACCATATTGAATGATCCAGACTTGGCTGCCTTCAGAGCTTTGCCTGAGTTCAAGGAATTGCTAGAAGAGGTTTTGCACACAATCTTGCCTTTCTTTCATTTGCTTTTCTTTTCACCTCCAACCTGCCAGATTATGGAATTATATACACAAACATACTTTATACAACCCAATCCTATACTCTGTTTTCACTACTTTAACTGAAGCCTGAGGGGTTAGATTATGAAATCACATAATGGTTTCAGCGCTTGGCAATTAAGGATTGAAATCCTTAAGTATATGTCTCATATATAATGTTATGTTTACAGGCTAGGCTGGGAGGGGAAGATATAGGCTACGGATTCCGTAGAGATCTCAGACTTATTAGTGAGGTCCAAGCACCATTTCGTGGGGTTAGGAGATTTTTTTATGTGGCACTCTCTGCAGCTGCAGGAATTTCATTGTTCTTCACAATTCCTAGGCTCTTTCGTGCAATAAATGGTGGTGATGGTGCCCCAGATCTCTGGGAAACTGCTGGAAATGCTGCCATCAATATCGGAGGTAAAAACTGGAACCTTTCCCTGTCATAGATAGGAAAGTGGGTTATAATTGAAGTATAAAGTCATGGTGGGCTAATGTTTGCAAACATTTTTTTAACTTTTCTATCTTTTGAATTAAGTAAGGCCTTACTACACTGAATGTGATAATTGATCAGAGACTTTTTAGCTTGCTTCTTAAAATGACTAAGATTGTGAATTAGCAATCTACAGGCATCGTCGTTCTTGTGGCCCTATTTTTCTGGGACAACAAGAAAGAGGAAGAACAAATTGCACAAATAACCAGAGATGAAACACTATCAAGGTTGCCTTTGCGCCTTTCCACTAATCGAATTGTTGAGCTTGTACAGCTTCGGGACACTGCTAGGCCAGTCAGTATCAGTAACTTCTTTTTTCCTTTTATTTTACTTGTGACAATTTCCTTGCACTGTAAATGCAATCTTTCATCAAACAATACAAATTGCATTACCTGCCTAACTGTAGTAAGGTATTGTCCTAAACATCATTCCAGCTTCAAGAATTAAATATTGCCTCATTATCAATCTCATCATCAATTTTGAGCGAGGAAAAGAAAAAACTTTTCCATTTTAAGATAGGACTATTGCTAGTTTTTGAAGTAAATGTCATTTCTTTTATAAATTAATGAACAAAGCACAATATTTTTTTTTGTTGTGATGAACTTATTGAAATGAACCTAGGAATTATAATCATTAAAACAGTATAGGCTTTACTAGTCAGCTAAAAATCTTTCTTCCATGATTTTTTTGGGCACCTCATCATGTTGAAGCACTCAATACATTGCCTATTCAGTACTCTAATTATGGCTTGCAATTAGGTAATCATAGCAGGGAAAAAAGAGACTGTTTCCTTGGCTATGCAGAAGGCAGAAAGGTTTCGAACTGAGCTTGTTACAAGAGGTGTTCTATTAGTTCCTCTTATATGGGGTGAAGGTAAAGAACCAGAAATTCAAAAGAAAGGCTTTGGTGCTCCTTCAAGGGCAGCTGCTGCTCTTCCTTCTATTGGGGTAAGACAGTGTTCCTTTGTACTAGAACCATTTGATATCATCTGACATCAGTGAATGTCAGAATAGAGGATTAGTTTCAGTATGTAAGCTAGGATTTAGTTGAGGGGTGGTTTTATTCCATTCTTAACATAAGATTTGATGGCACCATGGTAGGAAGATTTTGAGCAACGAACTCAGTCTGTAGTTGCAAAATCAAAGTTGAAAGCTGAAATTCGCTTTAAAGCAGAGGTTGTATCACAGGTGGAATGGGAAAGGTCAGTTTTTTTTTTTTCAAATTCACCTTGTTAATGGGTAATCAACAGTAGATTGTGAGAGTAGATTCTAGCATGCATCTTGTCCTCGTCTTCTTTTCAAGTTCCTCGCATTCATCACAATGCTATCACTCTAATTTACTTGCTTCAATTTTTTAAATCTAGAACTAGTATACTATTCTTTTTTTAACCCATCATAATCTTGAAGTTTTTTGTAGTTTACAGTAGTAATCTTCCTTGTTAGACTTATAGTTCTATCTGGTTAACAAATTTTTCAAAACTCATTTAGGTGGTTAAGGGATCAGCAGAAGTCAGAAGGAGTTACTCCAGGAGAGGATGTCTACATAATATTGCGCCTTGATGGTCGAGTTCGAAGATCAGGAAAAGTAAGTGCATATTATATCAACTAATCATCTTTGTGAGGGAATCTTGAAATGTAGACCCTTTTTTTCTTACTTGATTTGATTGCTGAGTGAGATAGTAAAGATTGAAATTCTACTATTGAAAAACCTTGGATTGATTCAGGATCCACATTTGAACTTCATTTAGAAGCTAGTAATGTACCCAAGCATATGCCCTCATGTTTTCATGTTGATATAATACTATGCATGTTGATGTAATATGGGTCAGCCGGATTTATTACACCGCAAACCTTTGACTTTCTTATAAAAACTCATTTTCAAACGTTACTGCAGGGCATGCCTGATTGGCAACAAATTGTAAAGGAGCTGCCACCAATGGAAGCATTGTTGAGTAAGCTAGAGAGGTAGAAGTTTCCGGCTCTGCCACTACTTGAAAGTCATTTTTTTTTCCTCTGTAATTGTTATTATATGATTTTTGTACCATCCTACATCCATAGTGATAGCTCATTATGCCAACTCTGTTAATATTATTAATATAAATAAGAAAGCTTGTTCTCTTCATTTCTTGGTCCTGGCATTGCTGAAGTTCATGCTATTTCTTTCTTTTTCTAATTATCAGTATTGTAAATTTTTAGTTAGCAAGATTGAGTTGTATGGTAGCAATGAGAGTTTTATGCATATTTAATTTTCTTTTTTCTGGATAAAAGGGATAAATAAACATTCAATCTATATCTTCTATTTTATTTGGTGTCTCACCTTCTGTCTCATATACCTTTTTATGTGTATCATCTTTTTTTCAAAGTGTTTTGACAGCCAATATTTTTTTTATAAGTGATGTGACATATAAAGAGATGCATGAAACAACAAATGCAAATATCAAGAGATAAGGTATAATTTTGACTATACTTTTTAGCTTTAAGAGCACATTGGTACAATTTTGACTCTAATATTATTAAAACCTATAATTCTGATCCTTCTTACCGTTGACTTCTATCTCTAGTCTCATAAGAATTAAAAAGTAATTGACAAATTATAATTTAGTATCTAAAATTTTATTTATTTATAAAAAAAAATATTTTTTTAAATTAAATATGTAAAAAAATAAAATAAAATAATAACTAAATAAAAATTAATTATTTTATTTAATTAAAATTAAAATAAATATCATTTTTAATTTAAAATTCCTTTTTATTAAATTAAAATAATTAATTTTTATTTAACTATTTACTTTTCTAAAATTAAAATAAATAAAATTATTTTTTTAATTATTTAATTTATTTTCTTATTTTTATAAAATTTGAAATTAATTTTATATATTTAATCAAAATATCGTCAACTTCTTTTTTTTATATATATATTTTCTTACTTTTCACTTAATAATTAAAATTAGAATATTTAAAAATATATGTGAATAATTTTATGTGTAAAATATTCATACATAATTTTATTTATTTATTTATTGTATATTTTAATTTAAAATCAAAATAAATAATATTACTTTTATTTAATTAAAATAAATATTTTTTATTTAATTATTTAATTTATTTTCTTATTTTTTGTATATTTGTTTAAATAAAATTATTTTTTGCAAATAAAATAATTTTATTTTAATATACAAAATTTTTTTAATCAAGTATGCAAAAAATAAGAAAATAAATTAAATAATTAAATAAAAAATATTTATTTTAATTAAAAAAAAGTAATATTATTTATTTTGATTTTAAATTAAAATATATATAAAATAAATAAATAAAAATATAATGTATGAATATTATACATGAAATTATTCATATATATTTTTCAATATTTTAATTTTAATTAAATAAAAAAGTAAGCAAAAAAAAATATATATATATAAGAAGAGATAATATTTAGAGATGAGAGTATTTTAAAAAAAAAAAACGCAGTTAGTTTTTGTATTTTAATTTTGTCAATAAACTTAGTCATTCGTCTACTTTTTTCTATTTTTTCGATTAAATTTTAGTAAAATAACTAAAAGTGTCATATATATATTTATATAAGAGAAAAAAATATATATTAATTATTTTAATTTTAATTGAATAAAAAATATTTATTAATTAATTATATAAAAATAATTTCCAAATATATAAAATTAGAAAATAGATTAAATAATTAAAAAGTAATTTTATTTATTTTAATTTTAGAAAAGTATAGTTAAATAAAAATTAATTATTTTAATTTAATAAAAAGTAATTTTAAATTA